>JAUJPO010085216.1:0-10196 GCA_032270745.1 Tiaropsis multicirrata | reverse complement strand
TCAAATGCATTTTATTTCAAGTTCATAGCTGTTGTAGATCTTGAGAACTGGCTTTTTGAAAAAATAGTCCATTTTTTAAAAAACTCATGCGCGCTGTAGGGTTGATTTCAGGAATGAAAGCGGAGTGTAAGGGTTAATGAATGAAGATGCTACCAATATGATAACCAATGAGCTGGGGAAGAAGCAGTATGAAGAATTTCTAAGAACAAGAATATTTACGAAAACAAATGGAGTCGACACGCCAATAAATCCTAATTTCGCGGATTCTAATTAGGAAGTTACTGTCCATTCCAAACATCGCAATCTTCAAATTATCGTCCAAGAAAGGAAAATCAAGCAAAGCTGAAATGAAGGAGTTGAAGTTGCTCATCCGCTTGTTTTCCCAAATGTACATAACCATACACAAGACAAAGCGATTTAAATGACTATTGTCACGAGACACTGGATTATGCAGGTAAGTCAAGTCAAGTCAAGTCAATCACATAATCCTGTTATCTCGAATGCCCGCCTATACAAGTAATTATGCCGTCATATTATGTTGAATAACTATTTGTATGTTGATTTCTATGATAGTAGATAACCCTTTTTAGGAGTCTACATAAAATTTCCGATCCAACGGTGTATGATATGTCTACTTTTGGAAAAGCTGATTTTTGGCAAAAATAAAATGCTTACATCAGCAAAAAATGAGCAAAAAATGCATATTTTTTTTGGGTCCCGGACGAAAATCAAAGTATATCCCCTAGAATCACTGTGCCAAATTTCATGCTTTTTGCTCAAAACGCACAATTTGTCTAAAACTGTGCACGGTTAGCTTACACTATAAGATATAGTACTCACGACAGCGTGTCACTTAAAAACCATACTAAAAAGCTTTTACAAAATAAGGTAAAACTAAATTCCCAAATCGAGATGCTCTTTCAATATCTTTTTATGAACAGACTTACCAATTTAGCAATAGAAGGTTCAATAATTTTGCAAGCTTCCACAATTTCTTCGTATGCTACTTTAGAATCGATTGCATCTGCACTGCCTTTACCGTATTCGTTCGTTAATTCTAAAATGAAAATAAAAACCAATCTGTCTTAAAGAAACCAAAAGAAATTGATCACTTAATTGATCTGGTGAAAAAGGGGTTGCCAGAACGGTCCACGTACCCTCTAGTTCTCGGCAGAAGATTTCATTTGAATTATAAAGTTCTTTCTATCTTAAGACCGGTCTCCTCACATCGAGCGCATGCGCGGCCTTTTTATAAAAAGACATAATGCGTAGTGTAGCATTGGCTTAGAAATAAATAAATTAAGCTTTTCTGATGACGTTGCAAGTCAGGCGGCTTCAAAAAAAGCTATTAACAGCTATTAATTGGTGATGACAACATGTACTTACTGGCTAACATGGAACGATAATACAATATACGCTGTGTTGGTTTCATCAGAAACGAATTCACCGACAAATAACATACTTTGCTCATCTATAAAAATTAAATGAAAGATGAATTTTGTGGATAAAATTTTACTTCGCAATTCAATTTTCTCTCGTAAATCTTATTATCGATAGACGGTGCAACCGCTACCAAGACACACAGAATAGACGGTGCAACCGCTACCAAGACACACAGAACAGCGTGCGGGATATTAGATTAGTGAGCCAGATCAAAACAGATTGACCTACCTATCCCAAAATGGGCTTTTCTAGAAAGAATTCGTACCCCCCTGTTGAGGATACATAGGATATCCAGGGGACTAGAAGATTCCAAGGATATCCAAGGGGTAAGAATTTGAAGACCAAAAATATCCAGGGGGAGGGCTTAAAGTTTCCAATATCCTCAAATATCTAGGGGGTAAGAATTTGAAGACCAAGGATATCCAGGGGGAGGGTTTAAAATTTTCGACTTCCCGAGGGATACGGATGTTTTCTGGAAAAGGCCAATTCCTTTATAAGAGCAGCTTATCTACTAGCTTGCCTGGGAACCTTGTCTATAATAGAGAGGGATAATACGGGAACAGCCCAGTTCCGCATGTTTCATCTCCCCTTTATAGGAAGAGTATTTATCATCATCTTGTAACCGGAATCTCAAATTCATGATACGTAAATTATTTTCTACGGAAATATCCTGAAAATCTGGATGCTTGTTACTAGTTTTGAACCAAACTAGTGGCAAATATCCGGCTTTTTGGGATGTTTCCGTAGACAAAATTACACAATGGATAATATTATGAATAGATTTGAAAAAAACAGTAAGTAAATACCTCGAATTCTTTGTATGCTTTCTCAAAGACGGACGATTTGTTGGCGTATTTTTCAAGTTCGATGATAATGTCACAATGTTTCTTGATACACGCCGTGTACATCTATGACAGAGAAATGGATTAGTTTTTTAAGGTTGCCAGAAATGACCTACGTCTGCAAGAAATGACCTACATTTTCTAGAAATGACTTAAATTTCGCTTGGCTTAAAATATAGACTTAATAAAAATTGATTTGTCTAAACTATGAGAAACTTAAAAAAAGAAAAAGGAAATAATGATGCAAAGTCCTCTCTATACTTCGGTCATCAATACAAATGTTTGAAGTTCATTTTAGAAATAACTTAATTTTTTAATGTGTTTAACCGAAAAATGATCATATTGGAAAGATGTTAGCATCACACGGTATATCAATAAAATCACCGTGAAAGTTTTTTAAATCATAAATTTACTGCAAATCTGAGCAAAATAAAGATCATTCATTTTTTCATATACCGTCGTAAATGGTATAAAATGATGTATGAGATTCAGATAGTTAGAACAACCCAGCAGACACGCAACGTTGTTGTAACGTCCAAATAACGTAATAGCGTAATAGCGTAATAACGTTGCTTTAACGTCCAAACAATGTTAGAAAAAATTAAAAAATTAAGCAGAACCAACCGACCTTGATTTGTCTCATATTGCGATGCATGATATCACCAATCTTTTGAATATTATCACGTGATGATTCGGTGGTAGCAGAACTGTCCCTGAAATGCAGAAGTAAAAGTTTTGATAAATATTTAGAATAAGGTATGGCAAGAAACTATAATCCAGGTCAAAACGACTGTAGACTTTCAGAAATGCCCCTCGTCCTTCAAAGTTGATGTAAATAAAGGACAGCTATTGCTACCAGATGCCAACAGACCACTTTCAAAAGCATTGAGTGGGGTTAAGAGGGCACTTATACTGTGTTCTTGGTAATTTTCTGCTATTTAAAAAAAGACAACCTTATGACCGGCAATGTAAAGACAATAATCCTAACCGAAAAACGCTTAATCTTTTACTACTTACTGTTGGCAAATTTTTAAAATCAGGGCGTACTAGTACAAACCTCAATTTTTATTGATTTCTTTTTTTTCTGAAAAAACAATGCTTCAAGTACTTACCATAGAGAAATTCTTTCTTCCAATTCAGCCAGCAGCGAACAATGAAAATCATACAAAGGGTCTATATTCTCATACAAGAATTTCAACAGCCTTGCCGGTAAAACATTATCATTTTCCACCACGTCACGGAAAGAGACCGTCAGCACTTCCAAATCTTTAACGTACGTTCGCTCAGTCTGTAAAATCTCTTTAGCAATATGATAGATTTTGCCGTTCGACCGGTACTTGAGACGTAGCTCCGATAGATAGTCTCGGTTTTTGTGGATACTGCTGACGCTACTAGTGGCGCTCCCGGCGTACGATAAGTCATCCTCAAAAGCGGACCCCTCATCATCAACGGTGATACAAGAAGCGTCCGAATCGGAATCGTATGAATGTGTTGTCGGACAGTTTTGAAGATATAGAGCTATGAATGAAACAAAAACAATCAATAAAATAGTACCAATTTTAAAATGGATTTCTTGTTAAAATTCAGTTTGCAATCATTATATAGAAAGTGTTGGATCTAAATTCATTAACATTTGTACACTAGTGAAATCCTTATAATCAGCTGGTAGCAGCAAATCAAAAAATATTGTCACATAGATAGCGACTGTTGTCTTACTTTATGATGACCAAAAACTTTTGAAAAGCTCGACAAAAGAAACAACAAATCAAAAAATTTAGCATAAATAAAACAAACACATTACAGTAATAAATGCTTTTTAAAAATTTGGGTATAAACCTTTATAAAACGTGTTTTTTTTACAAAGATAAAATGCTATGTTTTAAAATAAATTTTTGGATTTATACTATTCCACCTGTTCTGCAAATCATCAGTAAACCAAACCTTTATGGAATTTTTACTAACCCTACCAACCCCAAAGTTTGCTGGGGATTTTTGTCATCAACACAACACAAGTAAACAACTTATCCACGTTTTGCAAAAAATTTTGAAATAAGTATGGAATATGGTTCATAGCTTACTCTCACATATTCCCAGAGGGGAAAAAGACGTTTTTTTCAAGGTTCTCGAACAAACTTTCGAACAAATTTTCGAGCCTTCGCTTTTCCGATTATAAAAAGAAGACATTACATTGCTAACTCTAAACAATCAAATGACGTAAGGCGCGTTATTGTTTTTTGCTAATTGGTTTGAAAAACTGCAAACTTTTTGCAACCTTAGCACTTTTTTGACTCGGCGGTCGGACTGTCTTTTAAACCTGCAAATTAGCTTTAATGTTGTCTCGCGTACAGTTTAAGTACTGTCAACATGTCTTTATAACTTTTGTCTTTTATACTGAAATTTTTTATCAATGCAGTATAGTCATGTACTTAGGTGAATTGAAGATTATAACACGAAACAATAATTCTCTAAAACATCCATAAGAGTGAAATGGACGAGAAATTGAACATCGTTAATAACTGTCCGTCTGTCCGTCAGTCAGTCAAATGTCCGTCAAGTCGTTTGTGTTGTTAGCATCTTATGAAATTAATAATCAACTCATCATATATTCTCAAATCTGACATTTTTTCGAAAAATCCGAAGTTGGTTAGTTTCTGTACTGTATGCAAATATGTTACTGCAAGTCGATATCTAAAATAAAAAAGTTGGATATAGAAGGTTAAAGAAAATGTCAACAGATTGGTTGCGTCTAAGGTACTCTTTTATTAATGGGCTTTTCAAGAAAAAATCCGTACCCCCCGCTGTTAAGGATGAGAATATCCAGGGGATTAGAAAATTCCAATATCCAAGGATATTCAAGGGGTAAGAATTTAAAGACCAAAAGTATCCAGGGGGAGGAGGGTTTAAAATTTCCAATATCCTAGAATATCCAGGGGGTAAAAATTTGAAGATCAAGGAAATCCAGGGGGTTCAGAATTTTCAGCACCGATATCAAGGGGGCGGTTGTAAACAAAAATCGACATCCTCAACAGGGGGATACGGATTTTCTTTGGAAAAGCCCAACATTATATCTGTTATTAACTTTTTTTGTGCAGTAAACGTACTCCACTGTAAGTATATTATTGTGCAGATTAATAACTGGTTACACACACAGAATTACTAATATTTTGAGACCGAGAATAAGGGGGTATAGATATTAGTGCATTATGACAGTAATATTATGTGTAATGATGTAATGTTATAATGGAGATAATTATATAAGTGTGGTTGTGCATTAGTAAGAAATTTTGACTAAAAAAACAATTATTTTGATCTTCTAATTAATTTTAAAAAATGTGACTACAATCTCTACCACTGGTTTGAAAATAAAATGCCTGAAGCTGTTAACTTACATGACGTCACTGCTATGTGTCACTTGTTTCCAAACTTCTTGAAACTTGTAAAACATGATGAAATGTATATTTGATGATCTTGAGGTTAAAAGGTACACGCTTCTTTTATAAGAAAAGTGTTTTTTCGTTGGGGGTAAGCATTATTCTTATTTTTCTTTAGTTCTAAACAATAGACCTATTGTTCTAAAAAATTCGAAATCTCACCCTGATATTCTTGTATAAACTGTTCTTATAAAAGAAAGGCGTGCATATGACAGGTGACACGTGACAGGTAACACGTGGAAAGTGATTTATCTGGAATGTTCTTGTTCCGTATAAATTAACCCCCAGCATCAGAGGAGGATTATATTTCAGCTCAGAACAGAATAAATAGCGAGGTTACGCAAGGGGCTATTTATGACGTTAGATGCATCTGCGGCAGCCTGTACATAATTCGTCTAAACAAAACTGTAAAACTTTTAAACGAAAATATATGTACAGGTCGACATGCACACGTGTAACGCCTTAAATAACCTCTTGCGTATCAGCCACATAATAATGATCCAACGGATTTTAATATCGCGTGTGTATGACGTATGACACAGTATTGGTTGAAACACTTCTCACACTACAAAGATTTTTGATACACGGAACCCACAAAGAAGTGGAACATTCAAGTTGCTGGAAATTAAGTTTTTCCAATGCCTTTTATATGAACGCTATGCGAATCAATGATGGAAACAAGAAAAATATTGATGAAAAAAAACCAAAAGGAAAACAAACTTAAAAGTTAAAACAGTCAAATTACGAGCTGAAAAATGATCTTGCCGTTCGCGCATGAAAAGTGAATAATTGTTTGTAGGAGGGATAAGTAGCGGTGTTTATAGGTAATATCTGTGTGTAGTGTACGTAAGTAAGTGTAAGTAAGGTGTAAATTTTCCGTAGATTTTCAATAAATAATGATGGTATTTTACGGTCGAGTTTTCCGTAGTAAAGTCTCTTAAACGAGTTAGAAGAAACAAAGAATCGAGACAAAAAATTGTCTCTTTTAGAGACTTTCGTACTAAAGAAAGACGTGATCTCATATTAGAAGAATTATATGCTACTAATAAGAACAGGAAGTTTTCTTTTAGCAAATACAGCATAAAGAAAGTTAATTGATAGGTATGAGACTAGAATATTCATTTTGTGAATGTTTTTAATACTTTTTTTAACACAAATCCCAACCATTCAAATGGATGCAGATAGAAATTCGAAGCAGTGCAAATCGTTAAAATTTTTGGCCACTGCTTCAAATTTCGATCCACAAACAATTATCTCATATCAATTTTGTGCAAATAATTGAAGATTCTTCACAACTAACTCCGTTATAATGTCAAACAAAGCAAAGCAAAAGACAACGTAGTTTTTTTTGCAATCAATTCACTCTTGATAAAGTTTGAGCTGTGTTCATATAAACAAAACACGAGACTACGGTGTATGGAGATTTGAAGTTACACAAGGGACTATTTAAGATGTGAAATGTACGACTTGGACGTGTACATAACCCGCCAAGTAAATTTTTGCGTTCAATCCTTAATAGGTTATGTACAGGTCCAAGTCGTAGATTACACGTCCCAAGCTAGTTTCTCCTCCTCAGAGTCAAAAGATTACACAAGGTCTCCTTCTTACCTTTCACTTGTTCTCTGAGCTGCACTTCTGAGTCCGCATCCGCTTCTGGCGCTAACGTCGAATGGTGTTTGTCAGCCTCGATTTTACTATCTTCGTAATCGAAAGACGCATTCTGATTGGTTGAATGACTATACGACGTCTTCTGATTGGCTGACGGTGAGGAGACAGGTGAAATGTCGTATTTCCAACTGGTGTTCTTTGAACCGTATGCAGAGGTCAATTTGTTGAACATCGATTCCATCTGAATGAGAAAAACACAACGGGCAAAAAGAATTAATCACCTTATCGGACCAAACTTCTTTTGAAAGTGACTACAATTTTGGCCGACTAAAAACTTGGTTTTAGACTCTTTTTAACTTGGACGAAAGTTACTAAAAACTTGGTTTTAGACTCTTTTTAACTTGGACGAAAGTTACTAAAAATTTGGTTTTTGACTGTTTTTAACTTGGACGAAAGTTACTAAAGATTTGGACGGAGGTGAATAAAATTTTGTCCGACCAATTATTTTATCCGACTAAAATTTAGTCGCATAAGGTGCTAGTTAGTCATAGCTATTTAGTCATAGGGTGCTAGTTTCCAAATCGAAAGGTTGTGAGTTCAAGTCCCACCCAAATCGACCACTGTAGCGAGGTCATCTTTCACGTCGCTAATTACCCCCAAGTGACGGTACGGGTCACATAACAACCCATCCTTGCCAATGGAAGTGGATTCGGACCCTAAACAGAAAATAGGATAGACTAGGCCAGAAATTCAGTTAATTCGTTACCTCATCACCTAGGCCACCTCCATCGGTGGTGGTAATGTCAACAGTGGCGTCTAAAGATAAATCATCGCCTTCTGTGGTGTGGTGGTGATGATCTAATGAACCGTTCGTTAGAGTGAAACTGGCGGTCTCGGCAGGGGCCGCTGCTGGTGGTGATGGTGGTGGTTCTGAAGTTTGTAATTCTGCTTCTGGCAGATCCGCATCGACCTTTAAGAGAGTGATAAAGTCACGGTTAAGTCAAACACACGTACCAAAGGTCCGAAAGTGTTGGGAAAAAAGTGAAGAAATTTTCTAAATGTGGAAAATAATTTTCCGATTAAAAAATAGTCTGACATTTTTTTTGAATGAAAAAGTAGTTATGTAATGATGTAATGATTAAATTCAAAATTGCAGATGAAGCCGGGGGATTTTCTACTGAAAAGTTTTCCGTAGTAAATTCTCTTAAACGATATTTGAAGAACAAAGCACCGAGACAAATATTTGTTTCGATTATTCAAATGATTCTTAGAGACCTTGGTCTCAAATTGGCAGATGAATTATATGCAGCTCAGTAACCTGGTACTCAAATGATGGTGCTGTTGGCGGCGTGGATTCCAACTCCGTTTCTTTTTCAACTTCAATGGAGTATCGTTCTTCGCCTATCGAATTGACCACATCATCGTAAAATGGCGGCACAAGGCCTGCTTCGCCATGGCAACTGTCCGCGTCTAACGTGTCTTGGTGACGCATCGTGATGACCGTGTGTTGCGTGGGAGGACTGGGCTCGACCGCCGATTGGTATACAGGAAGCGTGGATGTGATCTCGTTTCGGATGGGTTCTGGTGAATAGGCTTCGCCACCCATTGAATAGCTACCTTGGTCTTCAGACGCTTGGCGATTGAAGCTGGTAGAGGACGAAACCGCATGGCTGGAAGGTGTTTCCGGGTAATTGTAAGTGCCAGATAGCCTAGCTTGACCCCTGTAATAAAAGATAAGCCTTGGATTTGATCGACACCACAAGGATGGCAAAAGTGATAAGTCAAAATGTAGTGTAATAATAACAATATTCAACAATAATCAGTTATATTTCAAGTGGCTAGCCCGGAAACTTCGCAACCTTTTAGACAGTATAGACGTTTCCGCCGTGGGCCATCAAAAAAATAAATCTAAAGAGTATCTACAATAAATAAACAAGGCGAGCTAGAAAATTGGCACAAAACTAAACCAAATTGGTTTGAATCTTTAGTAATGTAAGGGGGTAGCGTCTTTACAGTTCTAAAAACTACAGTAATGAAATTTAGGACTAGAAAGGGGGTTTGATTAAGAAGGACAAAAGGTGCACAAGAGGTAGAATAATAGTAAGGTGTGTTTTATATACCTGTCGCTTCCGGGATCGATGGAATTTGTTTGGAATTTATTAGAGGCTTCATCAGAAATCTGCTTCTTTGTGCGACCACTACGCGAACAAAAAAGAGAAGAAGAATTTAAAGAGTGGTGATATTATAACATTTCAGATAGCTTATTCTTTAAGAATGCCTGCTAGTGCACTCATACAAAATAAGTAATGGACATTAATGGACATTAATGGGTTTTTTCAAGAATCCCACTGTTGAGGGTATAGGATATTCAGGGGGTTTGAAATTTTCAATTTTCCATAGGATCTCCAGGGGGTAAGAACTAGAAGACCAAAGATATGGATATGGGAGTTGGAAATTTCAGCACGGATATCAAGGAGGTGTTAGGACTGGTGTTAAGAATAAATAATGGACATCCTCAACAGGTGAGGTACGAATTCTTTCTGGAAACGCCCAAGAATTAGATGAGAAAGGCTCTTTTCTGTCAGTTAGTAGTTCAATCAGTTATAAGAATACAAGAATATATAGTTCAAATGCTGTAATCTAAAAAATGATAATATTTCTTCACTTAAAAAAGAAGGAAGCTAAGAAAACCTGTATCTGTATTTCGATCCACGTTTGAATGAAGATTTCTTCTTTAATCGTGGTGCTTTGTTATATCTGAAAAAAATAGAGAAAGTGAGGTAAAGACTGCAGCAGAAGTTTTCCGTAGTAAAGTCTCTTAAACGAGTTTGGAGAACGAAGCATCGAGACAAAAATTTGTCTCTTTTATTCA
>JAUJPO010085205.1:0-10197 GCA_032270745.1 Tiaropsis multicirrata | reverse complement strand
GGATAGTTGGACAAATAGCTCACAATTTTGCGAATTGTTTGTCACTCTTCTTATTCCGGTTAAATGGTTAACCGGTTAAATGGTAGCCCGGTATTAAGTATTTAATTTGGCACGCTCGGCGGGCGGCTTTTTGTATTCGCGTCCCGCTAACCCGCGTCCCCTGCCCTGTTAAGCGGAGAAGCGTTAGATGCAGGTATATTGTTAAATCAAACTTTGTATAGATGATAGAGGTGCAAAATTTTGTCCAGCAGTCAAGTTTTTGGAGCTTTTGTGTTGTTTTACATTTCCATTCTGTCATTACTCTTTATAAAGTTGAATTTAATAAATTTGATAATTTAATTTATTTTTATTGAAAGTGAATTTTAAACTAAAAACTATTACCTATAAAAGGATAAAGATATATCAAGGCCCAATAAAGGGATATTAAATATTTTACTACTACCTACTCTAGCTATATATAGCTACTAGGTATTATTATAGTAGTGTAAATGTTTCTTTTGTGTTTCAAGAAGTATTGTAGTTAAGAGTCATGGAAGAACAAGATTTATCAATTGATTTGGATACAGCATTGAGTATTTGTCATTTTCGAAATGCAAGTAAAACAACTGATGGCAGTCAATATTCATGCGCTGTTGATTGTTTTCTTGAAATAAGTTATCGTTTGCTTCTTCCTGAAATTAAAGCTAGGCTTTCAATCGATCGCGAAGAATTAAGTGAATTTTTTTACTTACTTTCTATAAGTGGTTTAATGGAAATTCCATCAAATCGTTTCGATGATGTGAAATGTAATGCGTCTAGACTGCTCGATGAAATTCGAGAACCTATTTGGTCAAAAATCATTCAAAATTGTGGTACGTATGCTAACAGGAACAGTGATGCAGAGTTTTCAGAGATTTTTGGTAGCAATATTTTTGAAAACTTGTCTGAAGGAGAGAAAAATATTTTTGAATTAAGTTGTGAATTTCAAGGTACTTGTTGCAATTGTAGTTGTCAGAAACAAAAGAAGTCAAGTAGAAATGTTGTTTTAATTTCAGATGTTTTTTATCCTGAACTTATAGATGATCCGAGCATATGGCCGAACGTTGTTACAGATTTTTTAAATTTGAATGGAGAAATTTACTGTAATACATGTTCAATGAATATACCAACACAGCTACAAGCATTTAATCTTCCATGTTTTTTGTTGATAGAGTTTTGTTCTGCCCCATGCATAAATAATTGTAGTTTTTATGAGCATATCTTTGTGAAAGAGCGTACTTTTGAATTGAAGGCAGTAGTAAGAAATTGTGGTTTACATTTTGCATGTGGTTTGTTTATTAACGGTGTATGGGTTTATATTGATGATCTCTATCCAGAGAAAATAATATATGAAAATTTAAATGAGATGATTTCAGGAAATAAAAAAGGATGGTTTTTTGCATTTTACCAAAAGTTAGATGTAGACTTTGTGATTCACAATACTACTGCTCAAATATCAGGATTCACAGCAAATTCTAATGCAAAGGAAACTGACAATTTTGAAAATTCCTCTACAAACAAATTGAAAAAATTATACCCCAGTCGTAAGAGAAATTTAGTCAATTATGAAGGGCTTTGCCACAATAGCAAAAAGAAAAGCAATTTCGATGATTTATTCAAAAAGATAGACAAAAAGGTACAAAATTTAAATCAGAAGAAACTACCTAAAAATTATGATCCTGAAAAGCGGAAAGCTAGATACGCTTCTGAAAGGCAAAAAGCTAATTATGATTCAGAAAAACGAAAAGCCAATTATAACTCTAAAAAACAAAAAGCTAAGTATAACTCTGAAGAACAAAAAGCTAAGTACAATCCTAATAAGCGAAAGACATATTATGATCCTAAACAAAGAAAAGAAAGATACATATTGGATAAACAAAAAAAGCAACGTATAAAATGTGAACAAAAAGAAATCAATTTAAACAAAGAAAATATGAAGGAATTTCAAAAATCAATTGAATTCAAAATAGTTCAATGTAAAGTATGTTCTGAATCTTGGCCTATCAAAGGTACTTCAAATTTAAAATCAGTTGATGATTATGTCTGCACACGTTGTAAAAGAGATAAAGGAACTCCAAAAAAATTTAGTGCTGATAATAATATGAAACCAAGTTCAGTGCCAGACGCACTCAAAGGTCTCACACAAATCGAAGAAATGCTTATTGCTAGAGTTTTTCCAGTAATGCAAGTGTACACCCGTCCAAGAGGAGGTCAGAGAGCCTATAAAGGTCATGTTTTGAATTTACCTCATAATGTGCAAAAAATTGCAGATGTACTTCCAAGAGAGCCCAGTGACATTCCTATAATGATTTTCAAAATAAATGGGAAGAATAATGTTTCAAAAGAACTATGTGTTAGACGTGAAAAAGTTTTACAAGCACTATTGTGGCTGACAGGAAAAAACTATCAAGGTGAACCCAATAACTTTTTATACAATGAAATCAACATAGATATGGAAAGACTAGAAAAGTTACCAGAAAATGGATTTATCAGTTTAACGGAATTGAATATAGAATCACACAAGGAAAATGAGAGTGAGGATTGTGAAGAAAATATAGATGATGGTGAAAGTTTGTATGATGAAGAGGATGAAGATCTCCATGAAGGGGAAATATTACCAGATTTAGGTCCGTTTAATAATGATGACCGTGTCTTCAATGAAAATACTGAAATGAGAAGTTTTTTACCATCTAAAATTAAAAAAGCAAAGGAGGCTGATTTAACAAAACAGGAAATTTTAAAAACTGATCTTGACATTGGAAGTTCTCCACTTAATGAATTTAGTACACCCTACTTAGCAAGTCTTGCATTTCCAACATTATTTCCAGACACAAAAGGAGACCCAACTAATCCTGCAATTGTAAGGGAAATAGCAAGAAGTGACACTGAAAGTTTCAGTGAAAAATTGAAACATTTAATTAAATTTGCTGAAATTGACAACAAAGAAAGGTGGTTTTATAGGTTTGCATCTCATCCAAGATTTTCTTTTTGGGGTTTCAATATGTTATATAGAAAGAGATTAATCAATCAAGGAAATTTCTTCATCAAACAAAACCCGGGTGAAGCCAACTTGACTGTTGAAGAATTGCAAGATCTAGTTAGAGATAATGATCACTACGTCATAATGAAAAAATTGCAAAGATATTCAAAGAATGTTACAGGTACGAATGCCTATTGGTGTGATGTCAAAGAAAAGTTAAAAGCAACAATAACACAAATGGGTACACCAACTATATTTTGGACACTCAGTATGGCTGACTTTCACTGGCCGGACATACATGATTTATTTTTGTCAAATGATGAATCTGAATCTACAGATTTTAGACAAAATGTAGTTAATAACCCAAACATAGTAGATTGGCTATTTACTGAACGTGTCAAAAGTTTTGTAAAACATTGGCTATACGAATCATTAGATGCTGAATGGCATTGGTACAGGTTTGAGTTTGCAGTTATGCGCGGTTCAATCCATTGCCACGGCTTAGCAAAATTGAAAAATGATCCAGGAGTATGTGAATTGACGGAAAAGGCTCTTCAAGGTTTTTTGGCACAAGAAAGTTTATCAAATCAAACAGAGTTTGACCATGAAAATAACACTCTTTTACATCATACTATAATGGAAGGAAATAATGCAGAAAGGCAAATTTGTGACTATGTGGACTCGTTAATGACAGCTATTAATCCTCTTGAAGGACCTGTTGATGAATGGGAAAAGCCCCTTGTCCATCCTTGCAAAATAAGGCTACATGATATACATGAGGAAGATTTAGAGCAAGATTACATAGATCTAGCAAATAGTGTGCAGCGACACACAAAGTGTAGCTCTGCCTATTGTCTCAGAACTAAGAATGACAAACAGGAGTGTCGCTTTAAATTTCCTTTTGAATGCTGTGAGAGAACACACATAATGTTTGAAAAAGTGAAATTGAAAGGAGGTGATGAGAAGTATGTTCCCAATATTGTCTTGAAGAGAAATGATCCCAGAATGAATAGACATCAACAGTTGCAATTACAATGCTGGAGAGCTAACTGTGATATACAAATTATACTTGACCATAATGCCTGCTTGAATTATATTGTTAAATATGCATCAAAGGCAGAAAAAATATCTGATGTTGCAAAAGAAGCCTTTACGTCTGTCATTGCAAATCTGTCAGGAGATGAGTCTTCTGGTAATATTTTTAGAAAGTTGATTATCAAATCTGTTGGTGAGAGAGACTTTAGTGCTCAAGAAGTTATGCATCAAATTATGTCTCTAAAATTACATTGTTCCTCATTCGAAGTAGTAAGTTGCTCCCTTGAGGGATCAAGACAAATGAAAGTTCTCGCTGATGACATTGAAACCAAATCATCTTTTTTAGATGATTATGCTTCTAGATATGTGCATGAAGATGATGAAATTAGACAAAGCAACCTCATAAATTTTATTGCAAACTGGAAAACTAATGCAAAAGACAAAAAGGTTCAAAAAAGAAAAAAGCCAGTAGTTGCTCGCACTTTTCCCAACTACAGCTCAAATCCCAAAAATGACAATTATCCTTTATATTGTAAATTTCAATTGATCAAGTACAAACCATGGAAGGATACTACAGACGCTCTCTGGGAAGGATTACCAACAACTAATGAGACATTTTGCCAGAAATGGAAGGAGTTTTTAAACAGTCCTTTAGGAAGAGAATTAGTTCCAAATTGGAGAAGGCATTACATCAATGCAAACAATTCTGAACGTCAGGTTGAAAATGATGAAAATGATGAAAATGATGAAGAAAGTTGCGAAAATGTTTTTTTACGTGAAGATTGGATGGATATAGCAGATATCAATTCAGTTCCTAATAATATTTCTGAAAATCGATTATATTGGACAGAATTATTGAATTCCTATACTCAAGAACAAATTAATGCAATGCCATTTTGGATTGAAGAGATGAAAACAACTTTCGAGAATGAAAATGCCATTGATTACAGTCAATATCAAGTAGAAAATTTAAATGCAGAACAACTCCAAGCTTATGATATTGTCCATGATCATGCCAATAAAACAGAGAAAGAAGAACCCTTGTTAATGATAATTACTGGGAATGCAGGAAGTGGGAAGTCATATTTGATCAATTGCCTTAAAAAGCTTCTCGGTAAAAAGTGCCTATTAACGTCTTATTTTGGTATTGCTGCATTCAACATTAACGGAAGAACATTGCACAGCACTTTACGATTACCAATTAGAGACAAATTAAATCACGAACTCAAGGGGAACTCGCTTGACAATTTACAAACTAACCTCAAAGATGTTAGATATATCATTATCGATGAATTCTCTGTAGTAGGCCAAAGGCTGCTAGGCTGGATAGATAGTCGGTGTCGCCAAGCTACAGGTCAAAAAGAAACATTATTTGGAGGAATATCCATAGTATTAGTAGGAGATGTTGCACAGTTACCACCTGTTATGGATGATGTATTATACAATACTTATACAAAAAATGCAATTGCTACTGCTGGATATGTTGCCTATTGTTGTTTCAGAACTGTTGTAAAGCTTAAATCTAATATGAGGTCAACTGGTGAGGATGTTTCTCAAAAGAAATTCAGAAAAGCTTTGAATAATTTGAGGAATGGAAAATCAACAATAGAAGACTGGAATTTCTTTTTAACCAGACAGCCAGAAAAAAACTTTGTCAACTATGATAATAGTACTAGGCTGTCATTTGAAAATAAAGTTGTGAATGAACATAATATAAAAATGTTGGATTCTTTGCAATCACCAGTTGCAGTCATTAAAGCCAAAAATACGCCACCATGTGCGTCAAAATTATCTTCCAAAGAATTTTCTTTAGCAAATAAAGTTTTTCTTGCTAAAGGTGCTAAGGTTATGCTTACAAGAAATCTGTGGCCAGATGTAGGACTTTGTAATGGAAGTTTGGGTGTTGTTAAGGACATAATATTTGAAAGAAATCTTCTGTCACCTGCACTCCCTATAGCTGTTCTTGTAAAGTTTGACAAATACACAGGACCAAGCTTTTTTGATGAAATAGATCATTGTGTTCCAATCGTGCCTATAGTGGAAACCTTATCTGAAGATAACATTCAGAAAGAAAGGATGCAGGTACCTTTAAAACTTGCTTGGTCGATTACAATACACAAATCCCAAGGTTTAACACTAGACAAAGTTGTAGTAGATTTAGGAAAAAAGGAAAGTTTGGCTGGACTAACTTATGTTGCATTATCACGTGTTAGAAAATTAAAAGATATGATCATTGAATCATTTCCATTTGAAAGAATAAATAAATTGAGTAACAGTAAAAGTTTTAAAGATAGAATACAAGAAGAAAAAAGACTTGGAGAATTAGCAGCAAAAAACAAGCCTCGCCAGTAAAATTTATAAAATAAAGAATAAATAAATTAAGATAAAATGAAGATTATATGCATTTGACATCAGTCTTCGGAGGGGGGTTAGGTTGGTAAGGGTATTTTGCAGAAAAGTTTTATTCTCTTTTTCATAGTGTACATGATTTTGTACCTGGTAGGCTTTGAATCTGGTAATTTAATGGTGCATCTGTATTACAGGCTTTTTTCTAGTGGTATTCCGGTATTTGATGGAAGAATTAGCGGTAAAATTAATAAAATAAGGACAATATTCGGGAAATCAGATAACTTTTTGTAAAACATTTACTGATCATTTTTCGATCAAGCACCGGTATTATGGTATTTAGTACCCTCTGAAGCCCTCCACCTGGTTGAAGCTAGGAACTAAACTGAAAACAAATCTGCAAAAACCCTACCTTTATTTTTTATATGTAATTTTTCTATTAATGTTTTCATTTTTATATTCCTCACTTTTTAACATCTTTTAATTTTTTCACTATGGTAACTCAATTTGTATCAGAGTATTTTTTATCATGTAAATTATATTTATATTGATAAAGAATTGTTTGATCAAACTTTTGTATTTTTTTTTGTACAACAATTTCACTATTAATAGATGACTTGTTTTTTCCAAACTTGCTTTTCATGGTACAAATGAATTGATATCTAACTTTGTCATTCATATTACAGTTAATAATAAACAATGATTTTTTTTTTTATTTTGTGATTATGTGATTGTGTTTCCTTTAATTTCTATTAATATAAAACTTCTATTATGATACCACAGAATGAACATTTAATAATTACAAATTAATAAACATGAACATTAACAACAATTGTGGTTATGATATTGGTTGGTTCAAAATTTATTGATATTATTATGGAATGGTTGGTTGAGAAGAAACGCTAAATCCGAACAAATCACCTATGAGAAATTGTTGTGTTGAATCAACTTGAAATCGATATTTTTGGATTAATCTACAAAGTAATTCGATTCCCAACGTATATGAAGTACCTGAATAATTCTATACCTTCCAAAACGATATACATATAAAGGTAATTGAAATTATTTTCCTTAAAGTTCTAACCTCAACATGATATGCATAAGAAAATTTGAAATTGCTTTTTAAACTAAGATTTTTTCTTGTAAGATGAATTTCACCAGGTTATTCCTTAAGGTAGTGCGCAGTGTAAAAAGGTATATATAGGTAACATATTTTGAGAGCCTGTAGTTGATTCGATATGATTGAGACTGAGTTTTATAATATAGTGTTTTCTTTCTCAAGATTGATTTGATTTTTTTATTGTAATTTAGAACTTCGCAACTGACTTAATTGACGTTTGCCTAGCATCCATTTCACTACCATCGGCTATCATGAATGATATCGTGCAAATTACCTTCGGATCCTCGCTAACATCAGTATAAAATGGTATTACACAAATTACATTCAAAATCTTGCTACCATCGATGTAAATGGTATTACACAAATTATCTTCAGAACCTCGCTACCATCAATACAAATGGTACTTTCAGAAACTTAAAAATTATACGCAAATGATTGGTGCTGAAAATATGTGATTTTTCTCAATTTTAATCCTGTACGATCGGAATAGATATCGTTGGTAGAAGAAATCGTTTTACTTGTCAAAATGCATCACAACCTGCCTTGTATTCGCTCCTGTATGCATCTCCTCTGGAATTGTATTTTCGTTTGGAAATGTACTGGATGTAATTTTATGTTTTGTACTATATACACTATGTATTATTGCCTGGACAATATGTTATGAAAGATAAAAGGACTCAAAACCCTTCATTGGAAAATTGAAAAAAAAAATTAGGATATAAACATATTAATTCATAGATTGAAAATTTTAGTCTTCGATTTTGCCAGGATTATTTACTGTACATTTTATTTTTGCATTGTTCCAAACAAAAAACATTTAAAAAAATGATAATTAGAACACATTACTTGATCATTTTCTATTTTCTTGGCATAAAATAATATTCCCCTATTACCTCATATTTAGATGGTTCTACTCACATTTTAAACTTATTTATTAACCTTTTCTGGAGAAAATACCGGGATGGAAAAAAAATCTGTACTTGGTCACTCTATTTTTACTTTAGAATATTCATTTTTCAAGCAAATTTTAGTGAAATTCTGTTTAAATATTCGAAGAAGGCTTATTGTAGTGTAAATGTTAGGGAAATATCATGTGATTTTAATTCTTGATTGCTATTGTGGTTTATTGGAATACTGAAGTTAATTTGACATTTTGTTGGATGATTTATTTGTTACCAAACTGCATCATAATTTATGCGGACATTACATTTTGCCGTGTGCAAGTTTTGTCAATATAAATTTATTACATTGCTCGATCTATATTTCTTATATTGAAAATATTGAATTATTGAAGATATATTTTGTACTAGTACTAGTACTCAAAGAAAATGCTTTTTGAGAATAAATTTTTCTCACATCATTTCGCTATTTTCTCGTCATTTTGCCTAAGAATGGATCTATTTCCGATATCGAACCAATTTTAGGATTCCGAAATACGGAAAAAGAATTGTACAATTTCTAAAATTCCAAAGTAAAAAAGGTCGATTTCCGCAATTCCGAAATCGCGTACACACCCCCACATTTAAATGATGTCCTTCAAGAGGGAACTAATTTTCACAGGAACTTATCGTGCTTATTTCGGTTTTTCGATCGCCAAAACTAGAAAAATTAGAACCCGTAATGCACCCTCGGCCGCCCCAGGGGTCATGTATTTTTAACGACGCAACGGGTCCTCAAAGTCCGTAAGTGGTTCCAAAAGGTCCGAAAGCTAGAAAATACATAGACCACGTCAATGCGTCATCAGAATTGTCAATAGCATCAGTGGGGTAGGAAGCCCTGGGGCCGAGGGTGCCCGTAATGAAATACAATTTTTTCGAATTTTTCCAAAAATTCTCAAAATTCCCTAGAGAAAAATTAGAGAAATTTGTCCTATCCAGAAAAAAAGGGCAAAACCGCGAAATGCATTTTTTCGAATTTTTTTCGATTGTGAAAATATGCTCTCTTCTTAAGGTAGGACTCCCTGTTTCTGGGCGCGGACGGGTGTCACAATCAGGAGTTTTATTGATGGTTGGTCTGACTCTGAACAAAATAAAAAAGGGACGTTACTATACTATTTATTTATGGTGAGGGCGGGGTATATTCGGAATCTTTTCATTGATGGGGCGGGGGCGGCAATGGCTCAAAACGCTCGCCATATTGATAAAAAGGTCCGTCAGCCGAGAAATACTTTGACTTGAGGGACTGGGAACGAGACATTTCCCGCATAAATTTATTTCAAATCATTTTCTATCATCCTTCATTATTACTACTGGCTCACACAGCAAGTCCAAGTGTCAGCAAGTGTCAAGAAGAGAGGCAAAAAGTAAGTGTAAACTTTATTATTTCTCATACCTAGAAGTCCTTTTCATCTTATCTCTTTTTGTTGTAAAGGTCTTAAGAGCTGTTAATCAGAAATTTAAATCCCTCTTTATGTCCTCATTTGAATTTGTCTGTGACAACATTTAACAAGATTCGCAAAAATACAACGATAAAAAATTAGCTCTATTTCGGTCAGATTGGCAAAATAGTCAGGTAGCTATGATGACCAAAAATCCCAAAACTGTGCAAAATTTAGGATTATTTTAAACCATCCTAACTTTGATCCCAGTCATGTAATGAGTCTAAAAATGTTTGCTTAGATGTCTAAAAGTGTTAAAATGAAAATTTTGGTGGGCCCCTTATGATTTTGGTAGTAAAATGAAGAAAAAACAAGAAAAAT
>JAUJPO010085194.1:0-10200 GCA_032270745.1 Tiaropsis multicirrata | reverse complement strand
CAAATAATATTTATTTTAGATTTTAAATTTTACATGTGGCGAATATGGGCTCACGCCTTATGCCACTTAGCACATAGTTAGATAGATAGAACTCTATCCAAATTAAGCTTATTTTTTAAGAGCATGCAGAATTTCTTAATTAAGATGATCTCTTTGTTTTTCATTCCTAATCAGGAATATGCATTTTAAAATCCAGATTCTTCACCAACAACCAAAATCTGCAAATTCTAACTATGACCAATAGTAGGGAGGTCAGAAGTTGTGCCATTTGAATGTGACAAAAGTTTTTAAGTTTGAAAGAATTTATTCACCTTTGCAATGCAAAAAACAAGACACCTTCAGCTCTTTTGATTTGCTTGCTATAAACGTTTTTCATGACTCGGTTGGAATATTTATTTTTCACAAACGTACGGCTTGCAAATTTCAAAATGCTTACGGTTACTTTTGTCAAGATTAGGAGAGAGCTGTTGGGTCCCTTTAACATGCATTTTTTTCTTGTGAAAGAGTTAAGTTAAACCAAAGAATTAAATCTAATTTTTTTTGAGGGAATGGTGAAAATCTTATATGTAGTAAGCTAGCTAGCTAGTAAGCTTTTTTATACTGTGAAGTTTTTTGAATCTTCAAGAACAGTTTTTCCGTAAATTCAAGATTTGTACTTTTTTGCATAAACTATGTGGTAATATAATTAGATTATGCATAAATTAAAAGGGTTTTAATTGCAGGGGAGTTTCAAAATTGATTTCATTCATCAAGACAAGTCATCCATGAAAATTTAAAAGCAAACTGATTAATTAAACTTGAGTTATTGCTACTTTTCTTTTTTTCGCATAAATTATGTATTACAATTAGTTTCAAATAAATTACAAAGGTTTTAGTCCGAGGGACTTTCTTAAATAATTTCATTTATTAGGACAAGTTATCCCTGAGAATTTCAAAGCAATCCAGTCAATAAAACTTAACATTTTGCTTTTATTTGTATTTGCATAAAATATATTTGTGCTTTTCAATGTTGACTGTTTTGCTTGAAAAAGGTTAGTGTTAAATTGAAATTGTCCTCTAGTTAGCCCTTACCACGCAACTTTGAAAGGCCATATCTTTGGAACCGCTTGAGCTAAATGCTATGAAGCTGGTTGACCCCTCATTTTTTTCTTAACGTTAGCTCTTTCACTTATGGTCTATATTTCGTCTTCTAAAGACAAATTAAAATTTTTGACTCTCCCCCTACCAGTGCTGCAAATAAGGAATATTGAGTTGGCCGGTGATTTTTCGAGCGTAGCTCGAATAAATAGAGCTGGGGGCCTGGGGGGCCAATTAATATCTGATTTTCACCGGACAAAACTGAAATTATACCTTCAGAATGATCGGTGAAAACTGAAAAGTGTCCGGTAATTACCGATCACCGGCCGTTATTTGCAGCCCTGGACATTTTACGACTTTAACTTTAATGTCTTTTTTTTAATTGCATTGGAGTAATCTGATATGTTCACTCTTGTTTTGGTTTTGATGTGTGATTGATCAGCTTGGTGAAATCGTCAAAACAAACTTGTTGTCAAAAAGAAGACCAGATATTTGGTAATCCCATGTTTGACTGGACTAACGTCCCAGCAGACAAACAGCGTTTTCTTCAACATTTTTTCAACGTTCAAACAGCGCTCTGATGTTGAAACATGATGATTTGGACTTTAAAACGACCTTCCGTTCCTGCTGGGTCTGCAGTTGTGTGAAGATTAATATATGAGGGTATGGAAGCTGCCAAATTGAGCCCATGGAAGTTTTTCGTAGTAAAGTCTCTTAAACGAGTTAAGAGAACGAAGCATCGAGACAAAAATTAGTTTCTTTTATTCAAGCAATTTTAAGAGACTTTTGTACTAAAGAACGACAATCAACGTTGTTTGGAGGTTAGAACAACATTTCGTTCTTGCTGGGTTTTTGTGAGTAGTAACAATGACCCATGCAGTGTTATCCTATGCTTCAAACAACAAGAGTAAAACTGCTCCAGATAATTTACCTTTTGACATGGCTTTATCAAGTAATCTTTTTGGTTCAACAACATCTAATTTATATGTAGTAATAAAATATGTTCCAGGTGACGAAAAAAAAGTCAGGCGCGGGAGGCCGGAAAACAAATCTTGTACATTTTTTCTAGGATGTGATGGTGTGTGTAAAGTACAAAAACTATAATTCTTTTGCTAAAGATGTCTTTTTTGTTTGCTTTGTCAAAATTTCTGAAATTATCACACACATTCACAAGTTCATTATTTTTTGGCGGCCGGGTGACCTTATAAAGATTTCCGGCCGGCAACGCGGAAACGAACTTTTTATAGAGTTGGCCTAAGGGTACAAATCTTTGCGGGGATTTAATTTGCGGATATTTAGCTTTTTATTGTTAAAGAACAATTGTCTTTTGTTATAAAACGATAGCAACCGCAAAAATTAGGTATATACTTTATCCTATACTTTAACTATACTTGATATACTAGTGCCATTTTTAACTACGTCTTAAAAGTAGTATGACGAACGGGTCTTAACAGTTTATGCTCTAAATAGCGCATAGGCGCCCTCCTCTAGCCTTCGGGTAGATAGCTAATTGAATAGGGAGCCTTCGGGTCGCCCTCGACTGCAGTCGCAAACTTACTTCCCTTTTCTTACATACAGTTTCGGATCAAAACTACGCTCCAAAGAACTTGGCTTCATTTACAACAACGAGTTGGCAGACTTCAGTGAGTTCTGGCAACGTGTCTACAATCTGACGTCAGACAAGAAGGTGCCCGGCAAAAAACCAATGTCCAAAGCCAGTCCAACCATTTTCTTGGATAAGAAAGGTGACGTTGTTGGCGTGTTTGGTGCTGCGGGTGGTTTTTTCATCCCAACCGCCCTTATTCAGGTAAACTTATTTTTAAATTCTACCATATTCTGTCTGTCTGTCTGTCTGTCTGTTTGTCTGTTGATTGATCATAGGTCAAGGAAACAAGCCTTCGCAGTGTTGGATAAACTATGTATCATTAAATAGGTTCCCAAGACGTGGAGTGGAATCAGAAGACTATTGTTGTAAGCACATATGTATGTGATATAAATCATATCTGTCTGTCGATCTGTCTGTCAATTCTGAGTTTTGATTTTCTAAATTCTAGACCATCGCAAACTGGCTCTTCTTCAGAAACAATATAGCAGTAGCCGTCGCCAAGCCCCGTATACATTGTCAACTCTTCCCACCTACCGTTGTGTACGAACCGACGTTTCCAAAGGATTTACTTGGACCCATTAAGAAATATAAACACGAGTACGTCACCGATAGCACATACGATGTTTCAGGTATGACGTAATTTTTAGAACAATAACTTTAACCAGTAGACACGGTCCAGACAGCGTTCTGACGTTAAAAGAACGTTCTTTGGACGTCAGAACAACGTTCCATGCGTGCCGGGTATTCTAAGGAAACATAAAAAAAATTCAAGAGATCACCAGTGACTGTTTCAAGTTTTGCTTCTAAACGAAACCAGAATCTCTTAAAAGGCTTTCAGTACCCAGTGCAGTAAAAAAAGAAAAATGAGTCAAATGACGTATTTCTAATGTTGTTTTGACGTCAATACAATATTTTGAGGTTAGAATAAAGGCTGGTAAGCCTTTAATATATATAAAAAACAAAATATTTTCAAAAGACAAAAATAAAACCTTTCACCCGAGTCACACAATAACCAATCCTTGAGAATGAAATTTTAGTTTAAGGTCTAATAATGTTTGTTTAGGAATCAAATTAAATTTATCTCAATTTAATTTAATTAATTTAATTAATATGAACCAAATCAAAAAGATATTTCAATTTATAGATCTACCTCGTCGGTACGTATTACAAATCACGTATCACAAAAAGATTTCTTACACTCAGACTCAAACGGGGACCAATTTGTCGATTATTGGGATTGCAGTAGTTCGAAACACGAGCAAGCTCAACTGTATAAACAAATTTGTTTTCATTTTTTCAGGACAAATGGACGCCATTATGGGAGTTGTTCAAGCTATAGTCAGGTTACCTGATGGTAAACTCAACGCTTATTGTGATTATCGGAAAGGAGGAAAACCTGCTGGTTTCTAAGCTAGCACTACTAAAAACATGCTTGTTAATTCTATGGTGAAAATTGATTCGCCAAAAATTTTGTTCAGCCGAAAACATCCAAAAACTGACAGTAAATGGGGACGAAGTCCAATCAAAATTACGCTGTTTAGAGGTTTTCTATGCTACTGCAGTTGACTCTCTCTAATTCGAATCCCAAGGGGGAAATTCTTTTTCGAATTATAAATAGATTCGAACAGTAGAAAGTCTCTTTAGTAGAAAGTCTCTTGACGGTGACTTTTATTTTGTTCGAATAGTAGAGACTCGAATTAGAGCGAGCCAACTGTATGTTTGCCTAAAGCAAGACTTGTTTTAAATTTTGGAACGCGCGAAAAGATACCGAAAGAAAGCATCCCAATGCAAGTGACAAAGAGCACTTGTCAATAATAATTAGATATTTTAAATAAACAAATTTTGGTATAACTTAGTATATTTTTTTAGATGATGTTATAAAATAATAAAATATATAAAAACTAGCAATGCTCAGAGATAATTTTTCTCCGTAATTTCTATTTGTTCACTATGTTATGAAACCGTGTAAGCAATAAATAAATCATTTAGTTTTGCCGCAACGCCAACCTAGAATTCTGATTTCTTCCCAGCCATTTCAGAGAAAAGTGAATCTATTGTATTCTGTAACTCTACTTCTTTTATGTAGTTGACTGTTGATTTGGTTAACGTACGTAAATTTGTTTGTTTTGCTCACTTATGGACTATGTGATAAAAAATAGCCCAATACCATTGGTAATGTGACCAAATAAGTGAGCAAATTGACATTTGACGTTTTCGAAAGATTTCGTGCGCAGGCTCGAGCATGTTTTAAAAAAAAACTCTATTTTATTGTCACACATTCAAAAAGAAAAATATGAAAATCATTCCGCTATGCCGGTTTGGTACAGGTTGAAGTCATTATCTCTCTCATCAAAACAAACACATTTCACAAAGCATTTTTACAAATAGCAGATAAAATCGTCCCAACAATAAGCAATTTCAGCGACTCTTTTTTTAACAGTTTTCGCATTCAAACTGAAGACTCTCAAAAACCAAACTACTTTAATAGGATTAAATTTCGCGAGATCAAATTTTTTGGATTTAATTTCGCAAGTCAAGACTTCTCGCGTGGATTTAATTTCGCGAATGACTCTAAAAATGAATAAATTTTACCAAAATTGCATGGCGTTTCGCGTGGATTTAATTTCGCGAATGGACGACCCCACGCGATTTCGCGAAGTTTAATCCTATTAAAGTAGTTTCGGTAGTGACGCTTCAAACGTCTCTGATAACGAAAGTATTATTCTAAGGATTGTCCCATATTCGGACGCTGCCTATCACATTTCCTGCACACACGGAACGTTGTTTCAACGACAGAGCGTTATTTGGACCTTGAAACAAGGTTGGAATAAAACGTTGTGTGTCCGCCAGGATCAATTAAAGTGTTCTTTTTCACGTCAATGACTTTTCTAGAATGACCTGGTGATAATAAAAGTTGGTCATCTTTGGCTTGCCAGCTATGGTTCACTATCTCGAACACCGAAACATTGTTTAGCCATGCTTCACCCTTCGAAGAGGAGTTCCAGTTCGAAAAAAATGTTAACGAGTATAAAATGAGGTTACCTGGTAACACCCGATGACTTTTCTTTCAATGTTTCTAATAATTTATTGGTCGATACTTTATACAGTTCTTGGGTCATTGCTTCCAAAGATGCAACGCGCTGCTGAAGCTCGTGACGGGATGCAGTGCTATTCTCGTTGACCGTCGTTGATGAGATTGTTGTGGACTGCTTTGAATAATAAAACTGTAAAAAGAAAATAAACAAGATAAACAAACGTCTTTGATTGCAAAACACTGGCCATGTTGATACTCTCCAATGTCGGACAAAAGGTTGTAGACTTGTTTTAAATAGCAAAAGAATCAGCGAAACAAACAGTATAACTTCCCCTTCAACCCCACTTGTTGCCTTTGAAAGTGGTTTGTTTAGCAATTATAGCTGACCTTATTTACATCAACTTTGAAGGAAGGACCTCATTTCAAAAAGTCAAAAAGTCTCGTTGACCCTTTATGTGCCGATGTTCTTTGATTGTAAAACTCTCGTCATGCGAAAATATGAAAAGTTAGGGGGTGGAACAAATTACCGGGGTTTCTTTTACTTCCGTAGAAAATGCGAAAAACCCTGACCCTGATTCACGAAATTAGCAAAAGTTAATATCTTACCTCTCGTAAAACATCATCTAGACAAGAAGCCGGTTCTTTCTCTTCCTATAAATCATAATTTTTAGGAATTCTTAAGATATTCAGATTTGCAAAATATGTACTCTTACCCCTAGATATCCTAGGATATTGAAAATTCCGTATCCTCTCTCTTGAGGATGTAGGATATTAAGTTGGGTCCAAAATTTTCAATATCCAAGGATATCCAGTGGGTAAGAATTTGAGGACCAAGGATATACAGGGAGGGGTTCGAAATTTTCGGCACGGATATCCAAGGGGGTTGGTGTTAAGAAAAATAGACATCCTCAACAGTGGGAATATGGATTTATTTCTGGAAAAACCTATTTCCACGCAACCTTTTGTCCAGATTTTGGAGCATCCCAATTCAGTCCTATTCTCATAGACATTTACTGTTCCAATGCCTTACAAATGTCTGTTGTTGTTTCTGGTTGAATGAATAATTCACGTTTTGAATAAGCGAGTCATTCAATAATATTAAACGTCACGGCGAAATCATCGACGAATTTTGTCTGTAAGAGAAAAATCCATACCCCCTGTTGAGAATGTCAATTTTCTTAGCACCAACCCCCCTGGATATCCGTGCTGAAATTTTCGAATCCTTTGGGATATCTTTGGTCTTCAAATTCTTACTCCTTTGACATCCTAGGGTGTTAGAAATTTCGAATTCCCTTGGATATCCTATATCCTCAACATAGGGGGTACGGATTGTTTCTGGAAAAGCCCAGTACCTTATCATTCTTTAGTACCAAAGTCTCTAAAAGTGGCTTGAATAAAAGAGACTATTTTTTGTCTCGATGCTTCGTTCTCCAAACTTGTTTAAGAGACTTCACTACGGAAACTTCAATAGGCTCAATTCGGCGGATTGTTTCTGGAAAAGCTATTTTACCTCTTCATCGTAAAGATCTCTGAAGACCATTGGTATTGTATCAGCACCACCTTGATTATGATTCGAAGATGAGAACATTTCGTTGGTGTCTTTGTACGTTGTTGGTGAATAGACACTTCTTTGAAAGTTTCCGATGGTTCGTTTGCAAGCGGTTGTATTGGAAAAATTATTGTTGAAGAGGAAAGATGGTTTCAGTTGAACATTGGTGATTTGCTCTGTAGAAATGAACGTAATTTTACTTTTAGGGTGTAACAGCAATGGGTAGTTGTAGTCCGGGGGGATTTTGTTTGTCCGGAAATGTTCCGGGAGGTTGGAAAAGCAAAAAGAAAAATTCTGGAACAGCCCAATACATCTTTTTTTTTTATAATCTTATTCAAAAATAACAAAACTTGGACTTAGGATTACGTTGCTTCTCATAACGGAAGCAAATCCATAGTTTGCCCCTTACTTTTGAAAATTATCGGGAATTTGCCCTCTATTTTGGGTGTTTCCGTTAGGAAAATGACGCAATGTTTACTTTGTTTAATTGTTATAGGATTTATAGAATTCACAATTATAGCGTTACATCATATTGTTAAAAAATAGCCGCGCGGCCGCACAGTTTACCTTTAAATTCGAAGGAGCGGATACACTTTCGACTTGAGATGTGCCAGATTTTCACCAAACAATCTTTGGAACCAGAGATGAGATGTTGTCCGTCAACAGATACTGTCAAACAAGTCACTTCTTTCCTACAAACATAAAAAGAAAAGACAGATGTTTTTTAGTACAGTTAAACTCAAGTAAGTTTTCGAATTATAGGAGTTTGATGAGATTTTGTTCGAATTTTATGAGGTTTCGAATTACATGAGTTAAACTTTATGATTTTCGTAATCTCTCAAGATTATATATATTCAACTTTTAATAGCGAGGTTACGTTAAGCAAAATAAATCGTTGGGACGACGGTGAGAAGTATAAAACGAGAACGTACAAACAGCCAATCGAGCGTCCTAGATTTTGCGAACAACAGTTTGGCGGCGGGCGGACTTACTTGTGAGCTTTCACATAACATGATGTAGTGACTTCTGCTTCAATGCCTGGTTTCTATAGTGTGGATTAAACAGAAAAATATAGGTAGTCCTCTTTTGTGAATAATTGCAGAGAGGGAGTTCTAAACAAGTAAGGGAGGGTCGGTACTCTATTCTAGAAAAATGGGAAGGTCATATTTATAAATTCTACAATCAAAATATATTCCTAGAAAAGGATTGGACATGGAGTTAGATCCTGTGAAGGAAATGGCCCTATGCCGGTCTCCCAAGTTTCTTGCCTAAAGACATGTTACACAGTTGGTCTATTGAGGTATTTTCATTCTCAGTCACTTGGAAGAAGTGACTTCACTGGTCTACCTCTTCGAACATATATTTATCATCATTGAACATTTCTTTCCAACGACATTCTAACAACATGCATAGCGAGTACCAGTTTTCAAGTCTTTGGTCTGACCCGACTGGGGGTCGAACCCACAACCTTGCAAACGGTAGGCGAACACTCTAACCACTCGGCCACCGTCGCTTGATTGATATGTAACATTTAAACGATCATATTGTAATTTGTTTAGATTCGACTACAAATAAAACTATTTAAGAACACGACTCTGGTTTTTAAATTAACCGAAAAATGTTGTAGCAAGCTCGGCATTTCAGAAAATCTTGATTCGTTGATTGATTTCGGCGTCACCTGGTGTTAGACTCGTCATATTTAATGCACGAACCAAAGTATCTGTATTCGGTAATGCTTTTTAAAACACATTCCGCGGAGGGTAACAATATATTGGGGGATAATTCTTCATTGAGATTAATGATCATGGTTTCGGTTTACCATAAATTTAAGGTCAAATTTTGAGAAGAGCCTGTCAAGAAATCCAGCAGCTCTTTGAAGGCACTGTTGAGAACTAACGAACAAAATGAGGTCATCAGTATAACTTCACGATTTAACCTTCAAGATTAACCGATAAGCGTTTTCCCATTCTTTATCATTATGGCTCTATCATTTCTGGTGAATGATTTGACATTTATTCGGTAAAAGTGTTCAAAGAAGTCAATACTTTCATTCCGCCCTTTTTCTAAAAATGGTCTCATGTCGAAATCTATGTATAGTACTCATGAAAAGGAGTAAAGGAAGTGAATTTTTCGGTTTTTCATAGACAAATAAAGATTTTTAGCACTTGTTAAAACTTTTCATAAAATTGGAGCGGGTGAGAGTGCTTTAGGAGCTGATTTTTGTTCTCAAAAACTTTTATTTTTAGGCCTGCATCATATGTATTCAGCCGGGCTAGCTGGGTCAGGCTAGCTCCGTCAGGTGGTATGGCTCAGTTTTTAAAAGTAAAATCCAGGCTTATGGTACCCCAAAAGTAGTAATTGACGAATTCTTTCCTTTGGAATTATTTCTTAGAGACTAATGACCGGTTAACTCAGTCGATAGAGCGCTTGCCTCACAATCGAAAGGTTGCAGGTTCAATCCCGACCACCGTCCACTCAACGAATGAGTAGCACAAAACAGGTAAACAGAATTGTGCGGTAAGCAACTGGTAGCTGACGGCAGGTGTGACACTCCACCTAAGTCTAGATCCACCCAGCAGTCTAGCGCTAGCGAAAGAGGGATAGATTCATCCGATGTAGGCCTCCCGGCTTCACTTACTGACTCACTTACCAGAGGCTCGCTAAGGAAGGATATAGGTTATAATAATTCAAAATTGATGATCTCAGAGAAATCTATCGACAACGAATACCGTCTTGAATTTACCCACGCCTTGTTCATTATGTTTTATCAAATCACTTTGTGACAAACCCCTAGATGAACTCAAAGATTAAATTAAAGGTTTCATAGCCAAGACAAAGGAGAAAATGTATAAAAATTAATGGGCTTTTCCAGAAATTTTCCGTACCCCCCCTGTTGAGGATATCCATTTTTCGAGGTTCAGAGCCCCCTGGATA
>JAUJPO010085183.1:0-10203 GCA_032270745.1 Tiaropsis multicirrata | reverse complement strand
ATGTCCAAAACCAACAGGAAAATTTGTTTATAGTTTGTTGTTGCAGCAAAGAATGTTTAAAAAAAGCTCATAAAATTTAATGAAAACTTGAGCAAATGACCTAAAATCAAGATGAAAAAAACATGTCCTTGATCTTGATGCAAACCTGGTGTTGATCTGTCAAGTTTTCTGTCAAGTTTCAAAAAGTTTCAAAAAGATGTACAATGCAATTTGATGGTGGACACATTTCTTTTATTGGCCTTGGAGATAATTATGATAAAGGATGACTGGAAATTGTACTTACACCGGGCGCAGTGCTAATGAAAGGCCCGTACGCTAAACGCTGGGCCAATAAAGTGCTATTTTGTCGGATTTCGAAGGCCAAAAAGTATTTTGAAGTATTTTTAGATGATTTCGTTCCTCAGCAGTACCTTTGTAGGCTTTTTAGGCATTTAAATCCATGGATATAAAATTTGACGGAATTTGGACGGATGTTATGTCGTATTTATTCTTATTCTTTTGCAGCAATATGGATGGCTTCTAAGAAACAAAAGACGTTGAACGTCCATTTAAATTCACAAGTCCGTGGTCGAACCCACCTTCCGCCCCAAGAAGGGTCACGTATTATTTACAACACAAAAGGGTCCTAAAAGGCACAAAAAGGGCGGTACTGTCCTATGTCAATGCGTCATCAGAATCATCAATAGCATGGGGTATGTATGCACTGGGTTAAAACTAACATGAGAGGAACTTACAAATAACGACGAAAAGAAATACTATGCAATTTGATATTACTCAAGCAAGTTACGGCCTGTGCAAAAAAGAACTTTTTTCCACCAATTCCAACCTCTTATCAGCCTTCTGAATGTTTTTAAATGTAGTAAATTCTATATATTTTTCAAAAAATGGAAAAAACCGTTTTTGCTGACGTCAAAAATCTTCAAGTACTTATCAAGATCCAGCCAAATTAGGTCTACAAAATGTCTTTTGTTAAATGAAATAAAAAACGAGGATAAACAATAAGTAGCCCTAACATTGTGCCAAATTTGACTTGTACGTCGTCATGACGATATATGTTATATGATATGGATTGCTTAGAAATTGTCAGTTGGAAAAACCTTACGAACAGAACATTATACCACAAGTAGGATTAAATGGAAAACAGTTTTGGTGTGTTCGTATAGCTCACCTTTCATAGCTCACCCATAAACGTGGTGAGAGGATCAAACGAAACTCCTCCACCCGCCAGGCTAGAATTGCCATTCAAGCAAATAAAGGGCTATGTCCCAAGTCTCGGTAGAACCTCCGAACAAATAAACAAACGGGTCTTAACCCAAACCTTTTCACTTTTCAAGTTGAACGATCATTATTTGTTGTGGGGGCGTACTCTAAGGACCCCAATAATAGGGAGGTCCAAATAAAGGGGGTCCGAAATTTCTGTAAAATATAATAGTCGGGGGGTCTGAATAAATGGGGGGGGGGGGTCCGAAAACAGTGAAAAAAAACATGTGTAGCGAAATGGAGGTGCAGAAAGTTCGAAAATGCGTAAAACTGAAAACATGGTCTACGCTATGATTGTATATACACTATTCTTGCACAATATGTTGTTGCCTACAAAAACATTCTTTCGAACAAATTATTTTGAAAAAACATTCGACAGTTCGATAAAACCTGATTTACACCTTGACTGAAAATGGTAAAATAAATAAATAAAAATATTTACGAATAAGAATAAGCTTAGTCCGTTTATTCGGGTCCTTAGAGTACGGATTATCGGTACATCGGTATGAGGCCTTTTTTTATCGGTTTTTCGGGATGAAGGGGGTAAAACCGGTATTCCAACCACGAATCGGTGTCGATAATTGACAGCTTTTTTGGTCGGTATTTTGGAATTTCTTGAGACAACATCGGTATTTCGTGATAAAGTGGTAACATTCCTGAATCAATACCCATGTTAAAGAAATGCTCTAAAATAGCCAGAATAAGCTTGTTTTAGCCAATCTAGGAAGGCCAATTTTGAAGATTTTCTTCTCCTCGGCGCCAACCATGGTGGCCTCCTTAGTCACTATATTATATTACCCTATACCTAGTTTGCCGATTTTTGTTTTCTCAAACTCATCTGGGTGAACTTTTATATCTCACAAGGACATTGGAACAGGTGTGTATGCCTTTTTTAGGATCTAAATTCACTGTCGCACTTTTTCGTGAGGTATGATTACGGCTGAGTTTTACCGTTGTCATGAAAATATTGGTCGGTATCGGTATTTGATTGAAAAGATGATCGGTATATTGGTATTTGTCAGAAAATAGATCAGTATATCGGGATTCCGAACTCCCGTACGCCCTCCCCTTTGTTCAATAATTCTAACAGGGTTATGATACACTATGGTGAACCCCTCCCTAGCACGGTGGCCCGTTCCCAAGCTTTTGAGTCCTTATTGTTGTTCTTACTTCGATATTAACGAAAATATAAGAAATTTACATAGAGTTTGTCCTCTGACGAAAAGAATTGGTAAAAAAGTAACTTGGAAGCCGCACAAGAAAAACATAATTTAGATCACTTGATTTGAGATGTATTTGTCTGTACTAGACCCAATACAAGCAAAACAGTAATCACTGTATGTGCAGTCTACTAAAAAAACAAAACGTGACGTACTATGAATGCTACAGATTAGATTTGAATAAAACTACTTTAAAATTGTCATTGGGAAATTCTTCCCGAACAGAGTGATCAACCGCAAGTAGAATTGTATACAAATGTGTTCTCGTGTCTACAGCTTATAAAGCGTAGTAGTGCTATACAATACTACTAATAGTGGAAATATGATATGCTGTGCTGTGTTATATTAAAACAGTCCACGTGCATCTATATACATTAGTAAATACTAGTATAAATACAATAAATTGTAAAAGAATTGTAAATAAATTGGGCCTTCGCCCAGTACTTTTGACTTTTCAGTCAGTATGAGTATGTGTCTGTCAGACAGGGCATATATATGACAACTCAAGAATGGTTTTGCTGCATCCATTTATAGCTTGTGTGGTGCCGTGTGTTGGTAGCGAAATACTGTATTGTCTCGTCCATGTTTTCAAAATTGATTCATATCAGTCAAAATTAAAATCCTCCATTATTATGACAATGGCAATAATGACCACTTTGAGACATTCTTACATTTGACAGTTGGTAATTTTAGTCAAAAGGGAAATATCATAATATTTTTTATCGTAACGATCATTTTTCATCAAAAGGCAATTATAGGGTATACTGTTGTAGGGTCATAACTTTTATGCATCCCTTAGGGTATATGAGATGTAAATTTTCTCGTCCTTAAATAAATTCAGTTGTTTTCTACTACATAGTTGCACTGTCAACTGTAATAGTAATAATCGTGGTCTAAAAAGAAAGATGAATTCTTAAGAAAATAACAAATGGAAGTTTTCAAACGCTGGCTCTGTTTGGAAATTTGAATCAAACTTTAGATCACACTGGTTTGTTATGAAGATCCATATATTTTTTTATAACAAACTACTTTCAAAATTACTCACAAGACAAGAATCGGTTTATGTTATCGCACCCACCACCACATTCAAGCTTTGGAATTTGGTAAGGATATTTTATCATACAATTCTTTTCGTTGGTTTTTTAAGCCTCATAATCAATTAGACCATAGTGAAAAATCTGTTTTAATTAATTATATCATGAGTAATTAAGAAATCAATGAAGCATGGACCTTAAAAAGACGTGATAAAGACGTCAATCATGTACTTTTCACAAAAATGCCTAATCTCGATGGGTAAAAGAGCTTTTTCCGACGGATCTTTTCTAAAATACTCACAAATAGTTGTGTTACTTAGACTTTTGCGGAAAGTTTTTCTCTTCCAATACGTGAAAAGTTATGACAGAAAATTATGAGTGTAAAACTGACGAAAAACCACAATTTTCAAGATTTTGAGACAAAGAAGCTATTACAAAAGATTTCCGCAAATGTATTTTTAGTTCCAAAGTAAACACGTCATCTGAACCAAAAAGAAAATTAAAATGTTCATTATTCATCGAGAAGAAGGTCCTCAAAGTTGAAATACTCTTCTTCGAAAAAGTCTTCAATTTCTTCTTTAGCAATGTTTTTCATTGCGATTTTTATACTGTATATTGTAAGATGTAGAAATTATTTGCCTAACAGAAAATGTATAACACGCGCCATTAACATTTAATGCATAACAAATTACCAAAATTTCTGCTATGGTTATTATGTGAATGGTAATTTGTAAAAATATTGAAAGCCAGCAAAAATTTTTCCGCCGACCCCGGTTATTACGACTCTTAATTTAGGGAGAAACAAGTCGCTTTTGAAGAAGTGTGTGTGTCCAAGTAGCAAAAAACTATTCTTCGCCACGGCATGACGTCAGAACTGGGGGAAAACAGAACACTTACTAAAGATTAGTAAACCAACCGAGGCTGGAAGGTCAGCCAAAATAGCCTAGAGAGCTTTTCTTTAAATGAGCTATTAATTCAATAAATGTATACAAAATTTAAACACATTGTTTTTTTTCATTATATATTAATGGTTACGATGACGAATCATAAAAAAATAAAAAGATTCACGCCAAAACCATTTCTCTGAAAAAATCCGATAATATAAAATCTGAATTTTTTTTTTGCCGTCTTATGGAAGAAGAACGGAATTTTACCTATTTGAATGCTCAGCTTTGGCTGACCAATTATGCGTTTTCAGTAAGCAAAACCTTTTATGAGTTAAACCATACTGTATAGTGCTTGTTTTCCCGTCGAAATGATTAAATCTAATTGGTTGCAAAGTAAATCAAATGACTTTCCGTGGCGAAGAAGTTTGCTTTGTTTGTGACCAAATAGTTTTATAGAAGTTAAGGGAATATACAAAAAGTCAGTCGTGAAGTAACGTGTGACCAAGATGTTGATGTCAAAGCTGTTGAAAAGTGAATTGGCTATAAAGTTCTGCGACCTAATAGTGATATAGAACTTGAGGTGGTAGTAGGATAATTAAGCTCAATTCTATAATATCATTTTATTCTGGTATTTTTTGTCTTTACTTGATAAAATATGACTGAAAATGAACAAAAAATTGCAAAAATTAGAATTTTACTATACTTTACCATACAAGTCAGCAAAATTAAGCAAGATAACAACATTTAGGGGAAACATAATAACTAAAGAAGGGATCACGATATTGAATTTGAAATTTGAAATTTTCTGTAGGCACATTTCCCACGTTAGGGTAAGGTTATAGTTATTTTGATATTTTGATAATTTTCTCATAGCCATGAAGAATTGAATTAACTTTGTTAGAAAACCTCTGAAAAAAGTCATTTTGTTTCCAGCAACTTGTCCTCTAACTTGTCATTATTCCACAGTACTGTATGTCCCTGACTTTCTTATTTATTTTCCATAATTTAATAAATGTTATCCCGGGGAACTCGATCTCGAAACTACCGTACGTTCGGACAGAAATCGGGGTTCAAAAATCGGACCCTTACAGTTCACTGCAAAACTTGTGGAAAACCGACCCTTACAGTGCATCTTTCGGCCATATTCCTCCAGTTTTAGCAAAGATTTTCAAAATTTTCTCAAATTTCCTACCCTTACAGTGCACCTGGAAGTATTTAGGCTTTGTCAGGACCTCGAAAAACCTACCCTTAAGCGCCGCACGTCCGGTAAGTCACTTTTGGTTATCCATTTATTAATTTATCATTTATCAATAAATATGAATTTCCATGTCTTTATGGTTTTCCGCGTCACCGCCAGTTACTGCTGGTTTACTGAATGCTTTTGGTTGGAAGTAACCCTCCATTTCAGGTGATCCATCTACGTTTATTACATATACCTTTTCATGAGCTTGTTCGAAACAAGAAGCACAACATTTCGTAGACACATACCTATTCCATTCAAGCCAATTGGACGCAATGTATCGACATGGATTCGACTTGACTTTTCCCAACTTTTCCTCAAAATATTTGAAATCCTGATCTTCCATTTCCGCGAACAAATTCATTCCTTCTATCCAGTAGCTTGGGCAATTTCTTGCTTGAACCTTAGCCAACAAAGATATTAATAATGCCATAAAAAAAGATTCGCCTGCTTTTTCTCCATCACCTAGGCAACCATCCTCTAATTCGTAATAAAGGATTGTTTTCAAGACGTAGGATGGTATTGGTCTTCTGGGCCTCTGATGATTTTTATTGTCTTCACCGATAAAACGATCACGAGAACGGTTGACATGTGTTTTGACAACGGCTTTGAATGCCATGTAACTTGTTCGTGCTACTTCGGGGACATAGTCAGATAGAAGCATTTCGGCTTGTGAGAACGAGTACCTCCATTCTAATACTGCGCTTGCGCCGAGGTAGCTCTCTGATATTTGCTCTAGTGTGCAAGAAAAAGAAGGAAGGTACGTTAAACGGAAGTAGCTGTGGAAAGAAATTCAAAGAAAACTTCAAACTATGCCACCTTGTGCCTTTTTTAGCAACTAAATAATTCCCTGCTACCTATTATAAAAAAGCCGCAGCTTTCTTATACTATGCTGCTCCTATAGGCTTCATGAAGGTAATATAATAGTGGTTTTATTTTCCTTTTATCTTTTCCTGGTAGCCCTATCAGAGAAGTTTACTGCAATTTTTTGTATTTTTGTATTTCTGTATTTTTTTTGTATTAATAAAGGAGCTAAAATCGAGAGCTGTTCATATTACCTAGTTACCGAATACTGGCACAAACATATAACAATATTGTATAAAGTAAACTATGGTTTGCTAAAAGAAGGAAACGTTTAAATATCCTGTAGCTTGATCTATTCAAACGCTTATAAAAAACCTTTTAAATTGATGCCCTTTTTAAGAGAGATTGATTTTCATAATAACCCCGATGATATCTATAAATGAAAAATTGATAATATGTCCCTCTTTACCATTTTGGAATGTAGCTAGCGTCTTTTTGGATGGTTTTGGGACGACATGACAACCACCCTGTATGATTTTGTCGTAAACTTCTTCATCTATTGGCCAGCGTTTATTTGGATCTTCCCATCTTTTAATGAAGTCTAAAAAAAATCAGGGTCTGTTTCAAAAATGTTCTCCCTGCGATCAGACTACTTTTTGATAAATACCGAGATTGCTCACGGGAATATTTATAAATCTATAAACAGATTACTATCATTTCAGTTTTAGGGTTAGGGCTGCGAGTCGAAGGGAATACGAGGGTAAGCAATCGCGACCCTGCCCTTCACTGATTCACTCGTATTTAGTCTACCCCCTATATATGTAGTCTTGAGTGTTATTATTTGCCGTAGTATAAATAACTCTTGAATTCGGTAACGGCTTAACGGATAGGGCGTCGGGTTCAGAATTCCCTACGGGGCTTTTGTTAGACTTAAAAATATTCTCTCGGTATTTATCACATAGTATCAGACTATTTCTTCCACCATTTCTAAAATCTGCAATCACTGACACATACAACGTGAAAAACAATAACAAATCTCTATAATTCTTTTTAATAGATGATATCGCCGTGAGGTTTATTGTTATAATGAATGACTCGCTTATTCAAAACGTAAAACAGTCATTAAATCAAGAAATCACTTTTGGCAGTTAAGATAAATTGCCTGCCATATCTGGCATAGAGGCCGGAGCAAATGCATCAAAACTTAAATCAAAACCCATCAAATGATGAAATATGTGACGCATTTGAGTTGAACCAAATTTTCCATCAAAACAGAAAAATAGAAAGAAAGAAGAAAAAATCGATTTGGATGGATTTTGATGAAGTTTGTTCTCGATCAAACTTTTCATCAAAATAGTTGCGCTCGTCAAACTAGATTCTACATTTTGATGCATTTGAGTTGATTTTTAATTTTAACTCAAAATCACTTACAACTGGCAACCTGTGGGAACTTGGGATGAGCCAAAGCAAGTGTGAAATCCACATCTAAGATTGTATTGCGGTTACTTCCCAAACAATTCATCCTGCTTTTATTTCGCTTTTCTGTAATAGATATATTTAAAGCTGGTCCTGTTCTTTCACTGCGCACCTCGTAATCACAACTTGCTGAGCCAGCAAGATTTTCATCAATCTCCGAAATTTCTTCGTCATCTTCTTTGTTTAGGCTATGCAAACGATTTTTAAGTTGTTTGAGAAATTTTCGTTTCCCTATATGTTGTATAATGACATCCAAAACAGCAAGTTGAGAAAGATAGTGTATCACTATAAATGAAAAAACATGTTTTTTCAATACAAAAAATACAATGTGGTTATTCTACAAACTTTCAACGTGTTTAGTTCTCTTTTCAGTACAGTAGATCTTTCATATTTCATATGCATGCTGGTGGTGATAGTGAGAGATAAAGAAAGGTAGAGCGACTTTACACTGAAGCTTTCTAAGGATAAATGGATTAGCAGAAACAAAGATATGTTCCATTTACGGTGAAAGGAACTTATTAACAGAGTGCTTTGTATTTCATCAAAATGCTTCAAGTTCTAGGCTAAAACAAAGAGTCAAAATGAAATTCACGATTTCATTTATAAAACTTAATCGATCTTTCCTAGATCTAATCGGTGTTCCGTCGTAAAGTCTTTTGTTGGTCAGAGTTGGTCAGACCTACTACATGAGACAAAAGATTTACGAGTCATGTCATCACAAAAATAACATGTTTCCTACAAAACCTAATCAATACCTTGAATTTAAAGCTTTAAAGATAATTATTAGCTATTATATTATATACTATAATAGATATTATTTAATATAAAATATCATATATATTATATTATAAAATGTATCATATATAATATATATGATATAATTATAAAGTTAATATTTAAATTCAAAGTTTGATATCTTTATTGAAAACAATTTTGTATCACAGACTGGATAGAGGAATTTAAATTCCATCTAATGATACAAAACTCATTTAAAATAACATCTTTCCTACAAAACCTAATCAATACCTTGAATTTAAAGTTTTAAAGATATTTATTAACTGTTATATTATATAATATATATGATATAATAAAAAAGTTAATATTTAAAGTCAAAGTTTGATATTTTAATTTTTATTGAAAACAATTTTGTATCACACACACCGACTAGAGGAAATCGAATTCCATCTAACGATATAAAATTCATTTATAAGAACATATTTCCTACGAAACCTAACCAATACCTTGAACTTAAAGCTCCGCGAGCTTTTGCCTTTTTAAATTTAAATCAAAAATAATTATCTCGAGTTCAATCCTGTTCTATATATGAATATGCGCGAAGTGAACACTTCTCGTTCATATGGCTTAAAGGTATTTAATTTCGTGGGTATTTAATCTGGCGATTTTCACGATTTTAGTAAAATTCGCGAAATTAAATACCCGCGCAATGTTTTATTTGATGCTTTCAGTCTAGAACCCCTAGGAAAATCAGGTGAAAAGCAGGCACAATCGCGAAATTAAATACCCGCGAAATGTGTTTTTTTTTGTTGCAAAAAATCGCGAATCGCAAAATTAAATACCCACGAAATTAAAAACCTTTAAGATAGAAGACTTTTAGCCAGCGATTTTTTTTGAGTGATAATGATTGTATAGGTAGAAGCTCTGTAGAAAGTTTCAGCTTTACGTTAAATTTCCCCCCCAACAGCCTGCTTTTATACAATACGACTTGACTATTTAGTAAGTATAAATTGAATTTTAAACAAAATTTGGTCTCTCATTCACTCGTCCATTACAAAGATTTTCTCAGATTTGGTTCGATATACACAATTGTTCGAAGGCTAATAGTTCTCAGTGACGACAGTTAAATTTAGGCCGCTCACATAAGCAAATAAGTTGTTCAATATTAAATTACCTTGTCAATGGTATAACATTAATTTGTTTTGAGTGAAACAGATTTTCCTAAATTGTGACGTCATCTATGACGTAACTTCGAAGGCTAATAATTCTCAGTAACGTCAGTTTCAGACCTTTACATAAGCAAAAACGTTGTTGGCCCAGCGCTTAGCGTACGGGCCTTTCATTAACACTGTGCCCGCTGTTTGTCTGTCTGTGTGTAACTCACATGATAGACGGTGTTCGCTTCTAATTACAGGCTATTACCAACGCGCCTTATTCAGTTATTAAGGTGATAAAGATTCGACATAACTCCTTCCCGTTTTTACAGTTTTACCTCCTTAATAACTATAACGGTATTTCCTGTTTGTTTAGAGTGTTGAAATATTATT
>JAUJPO010085172.1:0-10206 GCA_032270745.1 Tiaropsis multicirrata | reverse complement strand
CTTTGAGAATTGAAATTAGCTTTTAGAGTTGTAAACAGAGCCATAAGTAAGATGTAAACAAACGAAATCATCTATATCCTTGGTCTTTAAATTCTGACCACCTGGATATTCTAGGATATTGAAAAATTCATCCTATATTCTCAACAGTGGAATCCATTCTGGAAAAGCCCAATTAGGACCCTTCAATTTGGAGCAATTTCGTCCAATCTCAGTTTTTCTAAGGGTCAACATTTTCGTTGTCATTTTGAAATTTTGCTCCTGAAAATAAAATGCTATGACAAAAATTAAAACCAATGGATGGATGCACATAACCATCATTTTACAAACCTTAGCAGGCAGCGGGGTTGGAAGCCCCTCCTCTAAAAAAGAACAATATAACAATATATTCCTTTGAGAATAGTACAAAAACCTCCAACCCCAAGCCAGTAAAAATATTTAACCTCCCCTCCCCAGGGTTCCCACAACATTTAACTTCTCAAAAATGAGGAGACCATTTGAGGAGAAATTTTCACTTTTTGAGGAGATTTAAAAGAAGCCCAGAGTTTTCTCCAGAGTTTTCCTGATCGCAGAGGACTACATTGAGACTAAATAACAACTGAAAAAAAAAAAAAGCAAAAAGATTTAGAGCAGTGTGAAGGTGTTCTTGGGAGCGAAGTAAGTAGAAAATTCTTTAAGAAATTTAGGAAATCAATGTCTTGACATATAGCATAGGTCAATATTTTTTAAACATAGCAACTCATAGCATATGTTAACTTTTCATCATTTATGAACTTCGCATGAGAAGATTTGAGGAGAAAAATTGAGAAAAAAGAGGAAAATTGAGGAGCAAAACCAAAAATAGGAAATTTGAGGAGCTATGGGAACCCTACTCCCTCTTAGCCTTAGTACTATGTGAACCTAGTCGCGACAACATTAGCAGGAATCAAACAATATGCGTAATACTTTTTTATCTTTCTAAAACATCATTTACATAATATTTCACCATAGCTTTCTTCATCACCAAGGCACACATCAAAATGGATTTATGAAAAAACATAAATTTCTTTGAATTTCTCTTCTTTATTATATACTACCTACTGTCGAATGGGAAATTTCAACTTCTCAAAAACTTCCCCTTGGAAAGTATATCTTTTAATGACAATACACTTTGATACCACATAAACATTTAAATTCAAATAACCACAATCTCAAAACATTTGACATTTGACTCGAAAAAAAGTCACTTTATGCCAACATAAGCAGAACACACTCCAGAATATGACTCGTAAAAAAGTCATTTTTTGCTAACATCAGCAGAAAACACACCAGAGTCAGGTCAAGAATGTGAAAGTTTTTAAAATTTTGGTTTCATTGATGGCACAAAAATCCTCTTTTATGCCATTAAGTTGAATCTTTTTCTCTCTATCCCTCTACAAACATGAATGATCACAGGCAATTTTGATTTTATCAAGAAAGTGAAAGTTCACCTCTATAAGAATATACACCACTCTCTCTGAGAACTGTGTGAGAAATGTATTATCAATCTTTGCAGCCAAAATGAAGACCTTGAATTTTAGAAAAATGGGGTCAACAGGCTTATATCCTAGGGAACAAAATTTTGTCAGTGGATTGTGTGTTTAAAACGGAAAATACAGTATTAGTATACTTTCATAGACGAAAATGTTCTTACAGATAGAATAGAAAAAATGTTTCGCAAGCAACGCATCATTCCACTTATTACAGCAGTGGAAGTATTTTTATATAGGCTATTTATTTATCAAAGGAAGCTTTTAAAGAGCTTGAGAAGTATTTACTTTATGCCGTGGTGGGTTTTTTAACAGATAGTAATTAAACGAACAGGTTTTATCCCTTAGTACTCTCGCTCTCAAAACTACCGTACATCTGTTTCTCAATGGGGACGAATTTCTTTGCCAATTTTCCACTGGGAATGGGTTATTGGACCTATCTACCAGGTCTGTGGCATGAGGGTGTTTTAGGATGTACCTTAAACAAGCATAGCCCTGACCATAAATATGGTGTTGCTTAGAAACAAATGTCTAACTGATACGGTAATAAAGAATATTACGAATTTAGGTGTCTAGCAGGGAGGCTAAAAAATTCATTAAAATATTCAAAATATTAATTAAAATGATCTCATAACAACATGAAACAAAGTTCTTTGCGGGAATGAATGAAATGAATTTTTTATTTCATTGGTTCATTTTTTTGGTTTGGAAAAAACTGATTGATGAATAATGTATTTGCCGATGAAAGAGTGTTTTGCATGTACGTTTAGAAATACTGATACAAGAGAAAGAAATAAAGAAATAAAATTATAGCAAGATTCAAAAATTGAACACATTTTTAAAGGTATTAATCTGGATAATGATAGCGCAATTTTTTAAAAGCTAATTGGCCCCTTAATAAAAATATGGAAATGATTAAAAAAAAACAAATACCAGATTGAGGAAAAAGAGAAGAAAGTCATGCAAATAGAGGAGCCAACAACGGATGAGAAAATCTGCGAACGGAAAAACCTGTTCAAAGACTTCCATGAAAATGTAACATTGCATGGTTTCCGATTCTTGTTCGTAGGCTCTTTGTTCAGACGTTTCATCTGGTTTCTGATAACAAGCTCTATAACTGTAAGCGTGGTGTTCCTGTTCTACAATCTACTATTTGATTATTTGGAACATAAAACAGTTACAGTCAACGATTTCAAGTACGTAGACGAGCAGGACTTCCCGAGCGTTTCCATCTGTCCTTTAAGCACCATATCTAACCGTAAATTGCAGAATTTACAAGGGAACTTGACAATTCATGATTTTCGATATTTTCTGGATGGGCTTATCAAAAACAACACAAATACAACAGTATACAAGAAAGTGACGAAGTCACTCAAGAAAGAAGGCATTAATACCTATAAGGAGCTTATGGATACCTTCATGAACTCGTATGAAGATTTTGCGGACACTCAATTCATCCGGACAATGCTTTCTCAAGAGGAAGAAGATAAGCAGAATCAATCCATTTCGTGTAATTTTTACAAGAAGCCATGCAACAAATCGGATTTCTTGGCAGTCGAATTTCTCCCCAAAATGATGTGTCTTGATTTCAACACATACAGAAAAAACCTTCCCGGACGAAAGGTCAGGCGGAGTTCATACTTTGATGGTCTTTCGTTAACTTTTGATTTATCGGATATTAAGAAGACTTCAGTATACGATGGCTTCTACCTTGAGATGACAAAATATGGAGGTATTTTTGCAATGGCTACAGACAATGAAATTATTAGTGTCAACCCGGGATGGGAGACCATAATCAAAATTACAATAACTGAGGTATGACAGGTTTTTTTTTAAAGAAACTTTCTTTTTTTACAATAAGATTGATGCGTTTGTTTCCACAAAATGAAATTGAAATTTCATAAATCATCGGATTGTTACCATGTATAAACTCTTTTTTAGACACAACTTTTGAAAGAAAAGTGTGGACAAAAGGAATTCAAGTTCATCAAGAGTCGGATATACACAAAGTTAACATGTATAAGTGATTGTATATTCCAACATGTTTATGAGAAGTTGGGTTGCGCCGGACCTGATATTTACCACAATGTAGAAGGTAATTCTTTAAAGAAGCGTCCGGGAAAACGTGTTCGGGAATAACTCTTATGTGTTTAATTTAGTTAACGTTTTCATGGGTCGACCTTTGCTAACGAATCAAGTATAGTCAATACGATTCCACAGTCTGATTATTTCAGAGTTCTCCTTACATTTTCTTTTTCTTTTTTCTGTAAGAATATTTGTTTCACCATAAAAAACCTAAACTTCAAACTTAAATACAATGTATTTGAACACTTAAAATTTTTTTTTCAATGCACAACAACATTTTATAATACTTTCTTTACATTTCGATATATCCTTAAACAAGACAAGCTAATTATGACAGTGTATTTTCTATTAATGCAGGGATTCGACATTGCACCATTGATGAGATGGCTGGTTATTTTCAATATAGAGGTAACATCACTCAACCTTTTGTTTAACAAGGGAACATTTGGCAAAATGTTTTCAAATCAAATCTATTTGATATTTTTTTTGTTTTAACAGCAAAAACATTTAGCAAAAAAGTTGCAAATTAGGTATATTTGATAAGGGGACACCATAAAACATTTCTATACAATGGAAACAAAACACATTTTTTGTTGCAATCGGACGAAAGTTTTTGCCGTGTCCCCAAAGCTTTAATTTCCGTCGGGGAGAAATATCAAATATTGGGCAAGTGATGAATTTTAGGCTAGGTGTTGATCATGTGTGTTGATGGAGAAAATGTGCTCCATCGTTATGAACATTTAATTGCCTTCGCTTTTATGTTTCTTTGTGTTAGTTTTAAGTCCCTTTTGTATATATGTCTTTCGTTTTCATGTTTCTATTAGTTTTCATGTGTCTCATTAGGCTTACTTTGTTTAGCGTTCCCTTTGTTTTAAGTTTTATAGCGTATTATCCCAATTGTGTTTTATATGATATTTGTAATTCCTCTAGGGAAATTTGGTTATGTTTATAAACTGTAAATTTTGTATATCAAATTTTAGTTCAACACTTGTGTGGGTGAAGAAGTGTGTTTCGTCAAACTTTTATTTACGTTCGACTTTGTCATTTTGTCTCAGTTTCTTTAAGTTCAAGAAGTTTATCGTTGTGTTTTACATTTTCTGTTGTCAATTTTCTGTTTCTTTTTTGTTCTTTAAGTTCTGTTTTTAGTGTGACAATTTCGACTAGTAATAATCAAAAACCTTTCGACTCACATCCACACTAGGATTAGTGTGAAGATAATCTAACAATTACAAGAAATCTATTTTCAAAATCATTTGCAGATAATGTCGAAGTTGAGAAGCGATGTATAAAGGAATGTCCAGATGAATGTCTTCGAACAGACTACCATTTTCTTAAAGACAAACGAAAATTGGGTAATCGAGGTGTTTATAGGAGACTCCAAGAGAAGATGCCTGGTTGGGAAAACAAGACTTTGATAGAGATCGCTGAGACCGTCCGGTAAGATGAGAGGACCATTTAGCTTCTTTACTAATCTGTTGGTAAAACAGCCAGTGATCTTTTATTGGCTTTTCGTTTTCGAAATTTTTTAATTCAATTTGCAATTTGTATCAAAATTTACACATAAATTTTCACCGGACAAGGCCTAAAAACTAGCAACATGAAGATCGGTAGAAACTAATCGGCCGGTTATATACGGCTGGAAATCTAAATTTTAGGAGGAATTTTAGCTAAAGTTCAGTGACACCGCGAGGGCTAACCATGGTTTGGCCCGAGGGGGTGATTTTGAAAATTTAAACCTCTAGATAGCTTAAAAATGCATTAAAAATAGCTTAATAGTTGTGATATTATTGTTAAATTCAGTTTTTCCAGAAAACCACCTTTGAAAATTTATTTAAAAGATTATTTAAATCAAAATGGTGCGTTTCTTTAAAAAAAAGACTTGCTTTCCATCAGATGGCGGGCAATATTTATAGATTTTAGGAATTTAGGAGAACTCGTCAAATTTTAGTAAGTTTTTAGGAATTTTGGTCCATTTTAGGAATTTTAGGAGGTGTATGAGGCCTGGTATTCTCTGCTGCGGTAATGAACACCCATCAGGACTAGTCTACACCGTGAACAAAAGGCTGTTATAGATTGATAGTCTTTGCTTAAAAGGTCAATTTGCGAGTTTAAAACCGCAGTTCGATTACCGAATCAAAAAATGTACTGACGAGTCAATCAACACTCTTGTTTTGCTCTGCTAATTTGGAATTTATTAACCCTGCAAAATGGTTTTAAACTGTAAGCATAGTTGCTAATGAATTTTTATAATTTCTAATTTTTAACTTTCACAGAGAGAACATTGTGCAAATTCACATTTCATTCTTCACAAATTACATCCAAATTGAAGAGAGAACAGAAAAAGTGAATTGGGTTAATTTGCTAGGTAAACTAGATTATTTTTTTCGAATATTATGTATGGATTGCTGCCAGGTAAGGGTTCTTCCACAAAGAAATACATAATTTGTATATATCCTGTAGAGAGCTATGTGATCGGATTTCCATAAAAAAAATGAATACACCTTGCATATCCAAACCTGCTATATAATGTAGTTAGCCTGGTATGATGGAGAAGAGAATTTGATTGCCTTCGTCTTTGATCTTGACTGAGGATAAAATGAAGAGGAACTTATCGAATCAGGAGCCGAGACACCTAACAGAAGTGAAGAATTACTCGCTCGCTGTAAGCAAAGAACAATGCTCATTCTCTCCAAGCACCTTTTAAATAAGATAAGTTTCTAAAATAGTTTAAAATAAAGTTTATTAGTAAATCAGAACATAACCGGTCAAACTAGAAAACTTATCGACTGTAATCGACTGTCGACGCAACTAAAAATTTCACTAACCTTTCTTTCTGCAAACCAATATAACATCTTGATTGTGTTCTCTCTTTCAGCGACTATTGGTGGAAATATTGGACTTGGTCTTGGATTCAGTTTCGTGACAGTATTCGAATTCCTTTTCTTTTTTTACGATTATTTCAACATTTTGTTCGCTAAAAAGAAAATATGAGAAATGATGCATTTAGATGATTATTTGGCTGCTTTTGTACAGTAGCATAAACACAAGAGAAATATTAAGCTTAAAGAAGTGTTGGACTCAATTTCATGGAAGATATTTTACCGGCGAGTGGAAAAGGTGCATAATGCTACAAACGACATCAAAACAATTCAGATTTTGTTTTTCTTCGTCAGGAATAGAGATTAACGGCTTATTAGTGTCTTTAATGAAGATATTGACAGCCGAATTATTGTCGAGCTCACATAAATAAATGAAATTCGAACACCAACAATGCCTACTGGAACTGAATCTTATGAACTCACCCATTCATGTGCGAAATTCGTTGGTTGGCAAAATTCGTGGAAATACCGGGGAAAGAATGAGACCCGTATGATACAAAATTGGCAGTGTGGACATCACTCTTTTTTATAGATCTACCTTATAAATTAAAAAAATATATTTACAGTGTTTTCAACCCTTGCTTGGAAGGTTCAATATGACCCTTCAACATCCATTTTAGGCAGGGGGTAGGAATACATTTAAGGAGCAAAGAACAAATTGTTCAAAATAAGCATAAGCTTTTCGATATATTAAAGTATGATATGAAAGTATGATTTCTTTATTTTTGGTGTTTTATTTTAGATACTATTTTTAGTATATTACTAACTAACTAAGGACGTTTTCTTGAATTTGTAGTTTCATGATTTCGCAAGGACGAGTTCATCGCAAATGATCTGACATTCCCAACAAAATATATCTCCTTAAAACGGTTCAATTTATAACATATTATCTTGTTTTAGTATAAAGTTCTACAGAAAAAAAATCAAAAACATTTGCAAGGAAAATGGTTGAAGGAATAAAGTTTTGTCTTCTTATCGAACGTTTTACTTCACTAGAAAACATCGTCCCACCTAAGGATCTATATTTTCATTTCAGGGTTTTTTGAACTGAAACAAATGTCTAAAATCGTCATCTTCTTCCCATTCTCGACGGCAATACGGGAAATTATAGCAAGGTAAGAGCCAAGGGTAAACCGGCATTTCGAACTGTGATGACCACAAGTTTAAATTTTGTCTCTTTTTTAGATGTGTTTTTAACGTTTCACTGGATTTGATAAGTATGTTGTCAAGATGTTTGGTGAGTTCTGATTGGTTGTTGGTTGGAAATTTTTCGGGAATAGTGTCAACAATAATGGGTTCCGATAGCTTTCGAAGCGATTTGGATCCTGAAAACGAAAACGACAAAAAATTGGATTGCATTTTTTTACTCTACCATATACTGCAAAAAACATAATGAATTATCCATTTTTATAAAGGCCATATTCTAGAGAAACTGGTCAGTATCCGTTGGAGACTAAACAGTATTTCAACTGATGGTTTTGCAACAAAGAAAATTTATTTAACAATACATTTTAAAATATCATTATAAAGATTATGTGATTGTCAGCGTCCGATAATCGGAATGCCCTTTAAAAGAAATAAAATATGGCCTGACATTATATAGATACTTCAAAAGCACTCACTCACCGTCTAAATAGTAATAGATGACTTTGTAGCCTTCCTCAAAAGTAAGCATGACCGGCTTCTCAACGTTGTAATAATGAAACAAAGTCGTCTGTAATTGGTCCGGATCATTCCCCATGACGTCATCAGTCTGATCAAGTGATTGAGTGGAATTATCGAACATGTCAGTACTGTTGAATTTTGCAACATCCGCAAATGAAAATTGTTCTAAAGCACTTTGTGTCATTAATTCCACATAAAAAGGCTTTATACGGACTGGGCACGAGTCTTCAGTTTTTCTGATTAATTTTAAGAAGCTTTTGTTATTATTTTTGTTGCTGTTGGTTACATGAGCTGCTTCTAATATGATGTTGTATAAGGAGGTAATTGGAAGGATATCATGGATCGTGTTTGATGGTAAAATGGTATTTGTTTTGGTGGACTTGACATCTTTTATCCATAACGGGATTCGAAAACAATCATCCCAATTGGTCTTTACTGCAATGAGAATGTCACGGAAGCGATTATTAACAATCATATCAGGAAATTATTTACGCTCAACTATCATCATGAGAAATTTAAAATATTCTACGCTTGATAATAACCTAAGGACACATAGAAAAATACCTTTTCAACTATTTCTTTTAAATATGTAGTTCATTTCGAAAACCGACTTAAATCGAGATTGTCAAGTCTGTAAGATATCTTGTAAGGTAAAACTCAACGCAATGGGTCAAAAGATAAAAAATGAGCTAACATTAGTAAACAAAATATGATATCATACATACCCTCGACATTTTCAAAACCCTTTGACGTTTTTTGATAGGCGTCCATGAAAACAGATTTTTTGTTACAAGAATTTCCACCAGTCACAACCACCATTGTACCATCCAATAAATTATGCTCCTCAAGCTTCTCAAGAATATATCCTATACTCCAATTCAACTCCTGCATGGCATAATATCTAGGCGGCCGCGTGCGTTCACTTGAAAAGTAAGGCGAATGAACGTAGGGCGGTAACATTTTCAAATAGTTGACCACCATCAGGAAGGGCGTATCCACCTCCCTCAAAAATAGAGACGCCCCTGTTGTGAAATACAATGTTAAATTGGTCATGTCGTATGGTTGTAAACGTATCTCATTGTCCCTGTACATAACACAAGAAGCTGATCGCTGCACTATGAACAGGTGAAGTAAGATGTAGAAGGCCAGGGCTGTACTCACTGTATAAACCAACAAGTTCATGTATAAGTATATGGATACAACCTTGAACCACACCAACATGGTAAGAAACAAGAAGAGGAGCAACCATAAAAATGATGTATGATAAAACAGTTTGAGATAGGGATGGTTTAACAGTGACTCTTGATTAGTGATGACGCTTTTCTGTTCTTTACACCACTCATTGTGTGGGTAAGCAACACCCATCCATGTGTCGAAACCATGCTGTAATGGATTGTTTATACCTATGGAAACAAAACATCAAGGGAAGAAACTTTCTCAGAAGCTAATTTCGCAATTCAGAGTTTCAAAATTGGAAATTTCGTGGAATTTAATTTTAGGGGCTAGTTTGCCCTAAACGGTCGAATTTAGAGGGGGTAAATATTTCGCGAATTAATTGTTTTGCGGATTTATTTTCGCGAATTACACCTATATTCGCAAAATTAAATTCGGGAAAATTTCTTCCCTTTTAGTTCCTATTAGCACGAGAACAAACATACAAAATAAGAGCTGGTTTGAAACAAAACAACAATGAATTATTTAGAACAAGTATCACTATTAACTCATCGACTATAAAACTATATTGTTTTAAAGAACGATACCTTTTTGGCCAAGCCCCAATTTCCAATAACCGTAAAACCCTGTTGAATAGCCTTCTTTCTTTAGTTGAAATGCAATATTTTGTTCTTTAGTATTCAAGCCTCCACTACTGGCAAGACTTGGGAAGCTGTTGAAAGGAAGGAGTTTTCCACGGATTATACCAGTATCCACGGCTGGTTTTCCTTAAAGAATAAAAAAAAGTGAAAAAAGTAAAAAATCTTTGCTGTCTATAAATGTAAATAAACCAGCCGAGGCTGGAAGGTCAGCCAATATAGCTTAGTTGGATAGCTTCAACTTTAAGTAGCTTAACTGCT
>JAUJPO010085161.1:0-10206 GCA_032270745.1 Tiaropsis multicirrata | reverse complement strand
AACATGAAGAAGGCATGGTGTAAGTTTCAAGATTTACTGTTGTTGCAAAAAGTTGCAAATGAAGATGAAAGATTTTAGTCTCTACATCAGAGAGCATAATTTACAATATAGAGAACAAGTACTCAAACAATAATTGCAAGTGACGTAAGACACGATAAAAATTTAAACATAGACAGAGAGCTCTAAAGCCTTGTTTTCATCACACGACACAGGTGGGCGGGGCGTTAATGGTGTTTTTATACTTTCTGCCTGCTCTCCTCCGATTTTCAGGGTATTTTATGTAATGTGTGTGGGGTGTTATTAAGTTTCTATTTGTATCAATTACATGCCGTCGTGCGATCGTGTATTATATTGCAATTTAATAATGGTATTATTATAAAAATACATGTATTTGAATGATATTGTACTTGTGTTCTCACTCATTTGGTAAAATGTAAATGTCAAGAGTTTTTTTTGCATAAAAAATGTACCTATTTTCCTCCACTGTAATTTACTGGTCCAATATAAAATACATATCTAAATTTGGATAAATTGTTTATTTTAGAGGTAGTCAGGATTAGCCAACCTGACGGTATTACTCAAACTAATCAAACATGTATTTATTCAAATTTTGTCAAACTTAAAAATCAAACTTTGTTGATCGATGAAAGGGTTCTAGTCGGCTGTGTAAGAATAGGATCTTGTTTTTGCGCCAAGATCCTGACAATGCACAAATATTAGCTACAACTTCAGACTGTAATTTCTGCCCGATATCTGTGGTTTGTAGCACCACGGTGTGGCCTGAACATTTTTGGGCATGTTCAGACCATATTTTGGGCGCCGTGGTACAGTGGTCATCGACCTTGATCCCTATGTGTGAGACCAAGGTACGATTCCCACTTGCAACGGTTCACTTGGCAAGTGAACGAACCTTCGCCCGGGTTTACCCATGCCATGTGAGGGGAATTGGGTAGTCAGTCCAAGGTTGCTGACAGGGCGCTTAACAGTGTTAAAACAGTTGCGAGAATGGGCTATATAGCCTCCTGTAACTTAACCAAATAGATAGATAGATATGCTATCGATTTGTCTCTACTCATCGTCATAGACACTAGATGACCAAGCAAGAAAGTTATTTTTTGCACAGATGAAATCTGATCAAATTTTCAAGAATCATAGAAAATCATTATTTGAACAATAAATTCTACCCAGCTTGATTTTCATGTTCTGTTTTCCTCGTTTTAATAAAGAACTAAGTAATTGCAGAGAATTTGTTCTATCTGGGGAATAGATTCAATTAAATTTTTTCATTTTCCTTTTATACTACCAATAGACTAGAGAGACAATGCTTTCACACCATTGGAATAATTGTAATAGATTCTCTAATTGTCTTGATATTGGTACCACCAAATAATTTGGTAATCAATTACACTCATTTCACACATTTTTGCAGAGATCTATTCTCCTACTGTTCTAAAGAAAGGCAAAACTCAAATTAAGATGTCATTACTCTGAATGAAGATATCAGATTGTTTTTATTAAGAATTGTCCCCTTTTTAGCTTTTAAAGTCATTTGTCTTGTTTTGTTGTTGGTTCTATTTTTATGCTTTTAAAATCTTGTCTTAAAAAACGTGATGGAAATTTGTAAACTTTGAACATAACATTGATCTATGATGCTTTGTTTAATACTGCTAAAACTAACGATTTTATAAAACCATTATGAAGTTTAAAAAATCATATTTATTTGAAATGTGATGGATATCTCAGACAGGCTGAAAATTTGGTTTCCAAAACTTGTAGAATAATGTGAATTGGTTTAGAGTTACTTGTTATGATCATTCTCTGTTTATAACAGGTCATTTTATTCGTTTTACAATCTATAATATTAAAGCCTGTGCTTCATTAAAGAGAGATGATGGACAAATAATAGGAATGCTTTGAATTGCTCAGTAATTTCACTTTAAAGTGCACATACTGTGCCAAGTCCTATCAGTCATGTGAAGATAAAAGGAAAAAGACCTATCAACAGAAAAAGTTTTTTTTGAAAGAAAAAGATTATAACAATTTCAAGTAGAAATAGTTATAATATGAGACTTTCAAGAAATAATGCTAAGTTTAAGTTTCATCTTTTTTTATGATAATGTGCCTTAATTTCATATATTTTGAAAGAGGAAAGAATAGATCATCTCAGCTCAATGGTCATTTTTATTAATTTTCTATGTGCCTGATGTGTTGATTGTACTTGTTTCTCTAAAACATCCTGATTTGAAAAGAAAACATTCTTTAAATTCTTTTAATAACAACCATTTTTATATTACAGATGTTTTATATTCTGTTGATGGTGTTCAATCGTTTTTATACTTTAATATTTTTGTATGAAATAATTCCTTTTTTTTAGAAAAACAATAAAATTATTCAGAAAATGAATCTGTCATAATCTTTAGTATATAATTTTGGACAGCAATGGATAGTGGAAAATCAAGTCCATCAAACCTTGTCCGCTCACAATCACTCAGATTATCAAATTTTAACCGGACATCATTAGTACGTAGAAACCAAAGTGTAAGTGCAAAACAAGTGAAATTCTTTCGAAATGGAGATCAATATTTTTCTGGTTTGAAACTTGCTGTTTCAATTGACCGATATAAGGAGTTTGATTCATTGTTAACAGAGTTGTCGTCCAAGTTGAATTTACCAACTGGAGCTGTTAGGTGTATATTTAATGCGGATAATGGATCGATGATATCAGATATATCTCAACTGCAAAATGGAATCTCCTATGTTTGTTCTTCTACACCTTCATTTCGTCAAATTGAAGGGGGCTACGGAAAATTGGTTCCCACTTGGTCAAACATCAAAAGACCAAGAAACATATATCGACCACTCAAAGTGCTAGGAAATATTGAAAATTCTTTTCGTTTGGATAGTAGTAAAGACTTTATTAAACCCAAATTGGTAACTGTGATTAGGAATGGTAAACCGCCACAGAAAAAAGTGACTCTTTTATTGAATAGTAAAACAGCTATATCTCTGGATCAAGTGCTAGATCAACTTTCAGCAAAAGGATCATTAGGGAAGGTGGACAAGCTACATACTACGTTTGGAAAACCAGTAAGTTTAATCGTTTTTAGGTCTCTCTCTGTATGTCTGTCCTGGTATTACTTTTTTTGTTATTATATGGGTTTAGTTCTATAGAAATTTCATTGAAAAGGGTTTTTAAAACTTACGTTGTGGAAAAGAAATGTTCAGACCATTTTTCATGAGATTATATTAAAATTTAAAAATTGATGAGCTATAGAGACTAATATTAAGAAAGGTTTTTTGCCATAGAATCTTTTATAATAGCTATCTATGAGCAAACTGTTTGGTTTTGAAATTATTTTTTTCTTAACAAGACAATTGGGGTTCAAGGAGAGTATTTTTTTGCCCCATAAGAGAATAATTAAAAAAAAAAGGTTTTCAAACTCATTTGTCAATCAATGGGTCTCTTTTTGCTTTATAAACAGAAGAGTAGGATAGAGTAGATTGTTTTCGAACCCCACTCTATTACTCTACGCTCAATATTTTTGTTTTATAAAGTAAGTCTCTATGTGTTTCCTTTCTTAAAGCCTATTAAAACATTGGTGTCATCAACACCGTTTTAAAGCCATTTCTCATTACTGCATGAAAAACCGAAACTTCGAGATCTAAAACTCAATAGTTTTCTCACACAATTTCCGAAACGATTTCTAGCTAAAACCTTGGCCTGAAAAGTTTTAGAATTAGATTGACTTTGATTAATGCATACTTTGATATTTTCTTACAATTCAAATCCACATTTTGTGACACATCAATTGCATTTAAAATTTTAAACAAGTCATTGCATTTTGTGTTAACCAATATTACGTATGAATTAATGTGATTAAAAATACCACACAAAACAATTATTTAATGCGTAACTTTTTAAAAGCAATTTTGAAATCTAAATCAAATTTATCATTTATCACAAAATCATATTTGTTTAGTATTTCTTAATTTGGATTACATTTATTCTATTAAAAACTTTGTTATAAAACTAAGAATTTTAGATCTTGATTTCTTCTGTTATAGAAACAGCTCAAAATAACTGTAAAGAATTCATTTGTAAAATTAAAGATTTCACTTTGAATTGTACATTTTTAGTTTTCAATTACTGATATCTCAAGAACATTTTGTTTTCTACAAATCATTTGAACAGTTTGAAAAAATTACTCAATGAAATTTCCAGACAAATTTTGTATGACTATTTAATTACTACCAGCTCAAAAACTGTCTAAACCCGTCTAAACACTTAATGAAAGTTCCGGATCAAAGTGTTTCCTGTTATGTAACAAAAAGAGAGTATTTATGTGTAATTAAGTGACTTGAATGCCCGATGATCTTTTAATGTGCCCAACTATTAACTATTTCATCATTAGCGACAAAGTTCTTGTATTTTACAAGGTCTAGCCGTTGAAAACAATCAAGTGACCAATAAGTTGAAGCAATTTTTCAAAAGCCGAGTTTAAAAACATTTTTGTTGTGCCATAGATTATATCCTTTCTCCAAGTATCATAAGTCTATTTTTTAATATTCCTTTCGAGCCTTTGTCCAATTACGCGACATCATGATTTCAAATGCTTGTTTTAACTCTAAGTTTTGGAATAGGGATAGGTCTTTTCATAAATTACGTTCATGAGAAACACTTGCCTCGTTTTAAGCACATTCAGGAAGCACATTACTATTCTCAAGGGACTCAAACCAGGAAGTAATACCTTTTCATAAGTGTCACAAAAATCCATATGAGAATTGATTACCTTGTCAACATCTTGAAAGAGAGGTAATTTGACGTAATTTGACGTAAATTTATGAACAGGATAGCAAATTTTGCTTGTTGGAAAAACTATAACTCTCAACCATTCATTTTTCATCGACGATTGGAACTTTCCGTCCGACGACATTATGAATGAAAAATCAGGCCCAGAGGGAAATCACCATGTCAAATTTTACTTGCTGTCAATACTAACTTTCATTCTTATATCGTATATATTTTTTATTTAGATTCGTGCGTTACGAGATTTATTTGACGATAACACTGTTTTTATCGCACTTGCAACCAACGAAAAATTCCCTGACGATGGAATCGAACTCGACCCTAACAGTAAGATTTTCCTTTCCTATCATTCAATTGTCTGATTGCTCTCGTCGTACTCAAAAATGAGTAGATAAAAAATTTAGATTTTTTTCCGAAAATATCAAACTTTTCAATCGATTGTTTCTCATTGCTTCTATTATTATAATATAATAATATAATATAATAGAGGTACTTATTGGCTCAGTAGGTCAATCCATATGATTTTGGAAAGGGGCGTCACCTGAGGCTGGGCGCTAAAGAAAGAAATTACCCCTATGACTGGTTGTCATTGTTGCCAGAAAGATCAGACAGTGATCTTCTAGTGTCATCTTATTCTATATGATAAGGCCAGATGATTTCAAATTGATAAGTTGAGATTTTTTGGCGGCAAATAGGTTTATCATTTAAAACGGTCGTTTTACTTACTACGAAAATAAAATGTTTATCTGCCTCATTCATCACGTTTAGAATTTTAAGAAGGGATTTTCTATTATGACTTAGATCACATAATCAATGACATAAAATTTACAATCTCTCCTTAAATGTTTTCATCAAATCCCCTTTAAATTTTAAGTTTCTCGTCATTTTACATACCATCATCTTGGTAGAAATACCATACAGCTCACGGAACCAGATTTTAGTTTGAGGTAGAGAGTAAAGAAGTTTGTTTGAAAACTGAGATAGAGAATAGCCCAAGAGAGCAAGAGTCAAAGGTATTTTTTTGTCAAAGATGACTTCAAGTTTTTAATTGCCGTAAGAAAACACGAAGAAAAAGTTTCGGTTCTCAAACCATCCTAATTGACCGAAACACGAGGAAGTTATGCCACATTGCCAAACGCAATATCAATGAAAACTATTTAGCACCACGCTTTTAATTATCAAGTACAGAAATGTTGTCTTTGTTATTGTCGTTGAATATTGTATATATCTTGGCTTGTTTTGATTGCAGGTTATCGTATCACTCCGTACCGTGAGTTGAAGAAACCTAACCAAATGGCTGTCCGAAGATCAAACTCTCTAAGACATAACATGAGATATAAAGACGAAAACGAAAACATGTCTCGTAAGTTTCTTTCTTTTTGTTCTGGAAGAATTCGCATCCTAGATTTGTGTGGACCCCTCTAGAAAAAAATATTTTTCACTCGATTTTTCTGAGATTTGATCCTTGTAACAGAGATCGTTATTTGGGCTTTAGTGTTTTGGAACCCTATCCCGGCTCCCAGCTTTTTCTACTTTAAGTCTAACTGCCCCCCTCTTCCCCTGTCAACCAGTACTTGACTTAAGACTCTTATTGAACCCTTTGTAATTTCGAATACTAAGTTGACTATGTCTTCCCAGTGATTCAAGTAGATTGTTCCCAGATATCTCATTTTGTTCGACGGCGATAAAAGTATCTTAATAGACTAATTTTGTTTTTGTTTACAGTATCAAACATTCGAAATTTAAAGAACGGTGCATTACCAAAGGTAAGCATTGTTAAATTTTGCCACCTCTAATTTGGTATTCTACATGCCCGAATGTCTTTGATTTCATTGATTGATCCTAATTGATCACTTTTTCTGGGGTGGGATTTGAGTCTTGTGTTAAATAATAAACATCGATCTTATCTCTAATTGATTAACAATTTTAGAGCGTGTTATCTGCTCGTCAAAGTGTTCAACCAAGGATACGAACAACTTCTCGCAAAGATGACCAGAAAAATAAAGAAGAATTGTAAGTTTTTTATTTTATTCAATCCTTCTTGTGGGGCTTCCAGCATTCGATACTTTCATTTGCATGCCGCCCAATGCAGCGATCAAGCGACGCTTTTGAAATCTTCAAGTAGTTGTAAATAACCATCGCTAGATAGAGCGAGTGACACTTAATGGGCCGTCGTGAATTTTCATTGAAAAAAAAAGTTATTGGTGAACAGGTTCTTTCTTTCCAGAAAAATGCTTTTATCGATTTGATTACTAAATAAAGTGAAAGTGATTTATGTATGTCCGAAAAACTTTATAGAGACTCCTATAGAGACTGCCGGTTTTGGCTGAAACATGAAACACATGGTTTTGTGTCTTCATTCGAAAAGTATAACGCCACATTTGTTTGTCAATGTTTGAGTTATTCCATATCACGTTTAACAAGTTTATTTTTATTCTATTATTTCCAGATATCCAACGTCTGTATTTGCAAGCGATTCTGAATCAGGTATGCTACCTACTCCATTTTCGTTTTGTTTTTTAACTCAGTCTTCGAGTAATAAATTATAGCTAGATTTTACAGGCTCTACCGTTAAATGAAATGTTCTAGATTAGTTGATTTAATTGTGTGAGTAATTAACGATAACATTCTTAACCCACTAAAGTAATGACTAAATAAACTAAAGTTAACCAACTCATAATAGCATGCAAGAAAAATAATTTCCCTTAAAAAGTTGTTTGCACGATTTCTGTGCTTTTACCGGAAAAAAGTCTAAACAATAGGTAAACAATAGAATCCATTGTTCTAAGAGAAATTTCGTAAATCAATTATGAAGAGTTTTTTGGAATTTTAAGAAGCTTCCTTCTTTGCGCTCAAAAGAATTTTAAATGTAAGCTCATTCATTCCTGAGCGTCTGTAATGAAGCTCTATCTTGGCAAACTTGCGAAAAACTTTTATTATAAGCTGTCGCATAGAGTGAACGTGTATGCGGAAAACAAGCTTTAAAAATTATGATACTAATTCCAATTTCGTTCCCAACCTCTTTGTAGATGATGAAGTTGTTGAAAAGATGGACATGTTCTCTAATGAAGCCTGAATGATTATTGTAATTTAGATTTTAAACCAATCAAAAATGTAATTAATTATGCTACAAATTTTAACTCGCTAAAATAATGTATTCTTAATAAAACCTTTGTAAATTTATTAAAAATGGATTGTCCGTCTCCTGCGCTTTTCTTTGCTCGCCTCTGTTCTAGAAAGCAACAGCAATCGTGCAAACACTTTTTTTTAATTTTAAACAACACAATTGTCAAATTTTCTCCCCTGTCGTCATTTTCAAATTCGTTTGCACGTTGCATTCCTTACAGGGCGAGCAAGAAAGTGGAAGAGAAAATCCACAAAAACTTTGAATAAAGACATAAACAATAGTAATAGTAAAACAATGGACATTTACAGCACAGTTTGGCTAAGTGAATCCATTAGATCTGTTGGCAGTAAATCGTTAAACACCAGTGCCTCATCCTTCACCGAGAGCATCAATATGTCACACTCAACACCTCAACGACCCATTGCCAACCAAACCATCAATATCCCTGTTGCTAGGGAACCATCTAAACAATCAAAATGGCGGACGCTTAGTCTACCAGAGCTTGAAATGTCAACGTTGACAGGAGACGACTTAACGGAACGATTTGTTCGCTTGCAATTGGAACAGGATAACCGTGAGCTTCGAGCCACAGTCGATACTCTACAACAAACTCTTGAGCAGGTCAAAACGTCAGTTTTCCCATACGAAGCAGAATGCTGTGACGAATGTGTAGATAGTCGAAACACACTGGATAGCATCTTTTTCGAACATTCACATAAAATGCACCGTAAAAAGCAACTTGAAAGTCACGATAATGTCATCCCTTCGTTGGAACGAACTGAGAGTGGTTACGACACATTACGACACGATTCGTCCCTTCACCATCTCTCCTCTTTCGATAAACACTCTCATGAATCTTTACTGTTTTCCTCAACGGAGGAGCAACCAGAGGAATATTTTCAATCTCGATTAGTCAAACGTCGAACTGGTCTCGCTGACCATGACACCTCGTGCTGTATGGTCCAATAAATTCCCATAAACCATAATGTATTTTAAAACCGTTTAACTTTTGTTTTATTTTTGTTAAAACCATAGTTTTACTATATACATATAACTCTAACTCATTATATAGATAGATTCTATATAGATAGATAAAACATTTAAAATAATAACTTAAAATCTTATCATTATTCTTCTAAACAATAACCTACCAATTAAAATCAGAATTTTAAAAACGTCATGCCAGTTTCAATTGAGTTTATCGGCTTTTGTCGCCTCTGAACACCATATAGCACCATATCAATTTTTGGAATCTAAAAGTGAGAAAAGCCAAGAAGCTCTTAAAACTATCAAACTAATTTCCATGTTTTCCTTGTGTTCTTATGCGTGGTCAAATGGTGAAGGTTTTCGGTTAAAGTCACTACCTTTTCGTGGCGTCAAGGAGGAGGGACGACCTAGGCCCCCAAAAACAATTTCCAACTATGATTTTTTTTTTGAAAAGGTGTAAATTATTGATAAATTAAAGTGATACTTATATGGTTAAAGTTAAGTCCTTCCCATTTTTCATCGACGAAAAGTTTATTCGTGTTGAAATTTTTAGTTCAGGTAACAAAGTTATCCAAAAGGTTGCATATGTTCTGCTCTGAATCGTTGGTCACAAATGTGGTGTATATTGTGGAGAAGCCTGATGAATTTGCATTTTGATAACATTCCTGGGTCAAAGTCAAGACCTAGGTTTAACTCGCACGTTAGTGAGATTGTATAATTTTCCATGGATCTTTTATCGATATCAATCGATTGTCTATTTCCAGGAATGACTTTTGACTAATTGAGGTTTTTCTCTTTGATTTCCCTGGTTTATCGTATGGTGCAGAAAATATCAGTGTTCTGGTTGGCTTAGAAGAATCAGTGTATAGTTCTTTTATTTCCCAAAACAATGCCTATAAGAGAAAAATTCTAAATGGTAGACTAAAACGGAAAGGCTATGGATTTAAACAAGAAAAAAAACAAAGCATTAAAATAAAATCGAACATTCATCTAAATCGAATTATGCAATTGAGGTCACGTTCCATTTGCATTTGGAACTTTTTCGTTCGTTTCCATTCATTCTTTTGTTATTGTGACGTCAAAAAGTGACAATATATTTCCAATATTATTTTGATCCAGTGGGTAAAATGTCAAAAATTTTGCACTTCATATTGAGCCTCGTGCAATATGGGTTTGAACAAAAGCTGTCCCAGCAAGTTGGCCTACCGTTTGGCCCACTAGTTGGCTCGCTCTCCTTTACCTTATATGGTGTGTTGCGCTCTCCTTCTAATAGCTTTTCAATGGA
>JAUJPO010085150.1:0-10207 GCA_032270745.1 Tiaropsis multicirrata | reverse complement strand
AGTTGATACATATATTTTCTGGTCAATAAAGTCAATTGCTAAGGAAATATTTATCCGCATCTTTGCGGCTCTTGTTTGTATACATCTTGGTTTTCATTTTCCCTGGCTTCCACTTTAAAATGTCCTAATTTTTGTGTTTTTGTATAGAGAAGTATATAGATATTCAAACAGAGTAATTCTAGACAAACTTGGGTTTTTAGTTTTTCCACTCTTGGGCAAACTGTGAATAGTCTTTTGTTCAAAACAAATAAACCGCAAATACGCCAAAAATAGTTCCCGCAAAAAATTGCGTCCTCGAGTATTCAAAACATTGTTGAATGTTAGCAAGAAAAATTGGCGGCCACTAAATTTGAGGGTTTTTGAACCTAACAATGTCGCCAAAAAATGTACCAATAGTGCATAAAAGGTATAAGAAAACCAATCATTCTTGGTTTGACGTTGCCAAGGGGTGCCAAGACTGATAATTATAGCGACTTTAGTAAAAAAGAATTGAAAACCACTTTCAGAAATTCGAGTTGAGGCTTTGAAAAATGTTACAGAATAAAGTTTTTTAATCTAGATACCATTATTTGAAAATAAAATATACATTGATCACAATCTGAATATTTATACACAATACTATATCCTATTGTAGGATAAGAAAATTAAGCAACGTAATATATACTGAAAAATATTTACCAGAAAAATATATAAACATGAATTTCAAGAACCCAATAGAAACATCATTATAATGTCAAGATCGAAGAATGTGAAAAAATCCGGGTTACTTGGTCAAAAATGGCTGCTTGGTATGCACGGTTCTTTAAGGGTAGGTTTTTCAACCTTCAAAAGTCTAAGGGTTGCAAAGAACAGAAAAAATCAAAAGAATTTCTTCAAGGGTCGAAATACTCGAAATTTCGGGTTTTTGGGTAAGGGTTTTGACAAAACTTTGGAACATCAGCTAAAAATGTGTCTCTCTAAGAGTTGGGTTTGAGGGGTCTGGTCAACACATACCCTTCATCCTCAACCCTAGTACCTCCAAGGGAAAACGAATGAATTGTAAGGGATTTAATTCTATTCTAAAAAATATGTTGGAAATCTAAAGGTGTTATTATTAGAATAAAGACTAAAATTATTTTTTTAAATGTTCTCCCGGATCAAAAAAAAGATCCAGAAACAGAGCTTGGAGCATTCCTCTTTACTTATCTGGATATTCTGATATACTAGGGGAAAAAACTTTAAACATATATGACACATTGTGTGTACAAGATTTGGTTTAAGGTAAAAAACAACCCCACTTGTGACACAGAAAATTCGTTGTAAGATGATTGACTTTTACACCTTCACATTTCCACATAAGTTCATTTCACAAGTAGAAGAATGTTTTTACATTGCTGCAAGATCAAACATTTTTTACATCAATCAACTTCGTCTTCATCAGCACCATCGATTTCTTGTATCAATACCTTCTTCTGATGATTTTCTTGTTTTGGTTTGAATTCAAAAGAATCTTCTCTAATCGTTTGCGTCGTCTCCACCTCTTTAATCAAGAAACCGTCATCTGGTTTTTTCGTAACAATCTCCTTTTGAAAAATCAAAGCATTAAATAACAGCAATTAGAAATTTTTTAGTGAGTGTCAGAAACCCTAAAATAGATAGGCCCTTCCCATGGGGAATGGGTCCTACTACTTTTGAGGAGTAGGAATTCCTAGCTTTTTCAAGTAGGAAGCATAGTGCTGTCCAGACATCGCTGGCTCTGTGTGCGCGACAATCAGATACCATGGTACATAGTAGTGACACTCGAACTAAGCGGGAGAGTTGCTCTCACAGGCGTATAACTTCATGAGTGCCACCACACACCAATGTCTGGAGTATCTACCCGCACTCTTACGGTACCCAATTTCCCTTGCATGGTAATACCTTAAGGGAGGAAATAGTTTCGCGATTCAGACTTTCAAAAAATGGAACATTTTGCAGAATTCAATTTCGGCAAATTCCCAAATGATGACATATTTTTTTAAAAAGCTTTTACCACCATTTGGAATAAGAATGTCCTGGGTGAAAAAAAATCGAACGTCTATTAGAGACCAGAGAGTAATAAAGAAAGCTATAGTGTTTTTACCTTAATCAATAGCGATCTTTTTGTTTCGTTTCTTAGTTCGATTGTCTCGATATCACCATCATCTTCGGTAACTTCCGTTTGTTGATCATCTCTATCGTTTGAAAGAAACAGCAAATCTGTTGAACGTTTTGGCTCTAGCATTGTTTCCATACCTTGATGAAGAAAAGAAAAACATTACGCAACCTACCTTAGGCGGGTAACAAATTTTGGAGGAAGAAATTTTGGCGGGAACAAAGAAATATTTATTTGGTGGATGGCAAAAAAAATTAAATTTGGCGGATGCTGAAATTTTTAACCTTATAATGGCGTAAAAACAGCAAAAAAAATTTGACGGATGAAGAAAAAAATTAAAAACGGAAAAACTTAATTTCGGCGGGAACTTAAGTTCGCGGATTTTAGGCAAAAACACCAAATCCGCCAAAATTAATTACCCTAAGGTATCTTCTCCGAATAATACCATGATACTATTGGGCTCTCTAATAAATGTAGGTACGTTTATTAAGTGGTCAAAGTTAATATTGGGGACCTTAATCTACTCATGAAAATAATGCAATTTTACCCCTTTTTTACACAATGGAAATTTTCCTGAAAATTAACATATCTTATAATCATATCGGTGGCGAGTGTTGTAAAATTGTCGGCAATTTTCTTTGGTGTGTTTCAAATAATGTTTTTTTGATACGTACAGTATGTATGAAAAAGAAAACGAAAATCGAAGAGTTGAATTTGGTGGTTTTGTCTAAAATCCGCCAAAATTAAATGAACTCTAAAAGGTGTTTTTTGCTGCTTTTACGCCATTTTAAAGAGAATTTTAAATTTCAGCAACTACCAAATTAATTTCCCGCCAAAATTATCTTTTTTTGTCATCCGCCAAATTTAATTACCCGCCAAAATTTGTTACCCTAAGGTAGCATAGCCCCTTTTATGGTAAAAATATAGTATCAAGGTTTAAAAAGTTGTTTTATAAAAACTACTAAACATTTCATTTTACATATTTAAAGTAAACCCCGAGGAGTAATCACTTTAGCTACATTATTAAGGGAGAAATTTGATTTACTTGATGTATTTGGCGAGAAAACACCTGAAACAGTTGATCTGCTGTCAGATTTGGTGATAAAAGGAATGTCTCGATGATCCTTTTCTGGTTCATTATAAGCCGAAGAAACTTGGTGGTGTAATGAAAATGTTGATAATTTGTTGAGATCTGTGAAGAAATCTGTCGTAGCTTCATCCATTGATTTATGTTGACTAGTCAAAGGATCTGTAATGTTACCATCATCTCTGGCAATTTGAGAATGGACATGCATTTGTTTTGGATAAGCTAACATGACTGGATCAGCTGTTACAGGTCTCTGTTGAACATTGGCAGAAGTGAAAATATCATCATCATCAGTCTTTGCTGTATTGAAGGAAGAAGGATTGGTGATGATTGAATCGTTTCCTTGATCAATTTCGTTATTGTCATCTGATAGATCTTCGAGGTCTGGCAATGTTGGTTCATTACCCTACAAATAAGAGAACTATCAGACCTGATGAAGACGAGTTACAACCCAACAACAAAATTGAAAAGCTTTTATTAAGGTTAAATTATGCGTGGGTTTTAAATTATAATTAGCGAAGTTACGCAATAACCTATTTAGGACCTTAGACGCGTATGAGTCAGCCTGTACATAGATTTTGGTTTACCAGTTTTGCTTAGACGAATTATGTACAGGTTGGCTTAAAGGTCCTAAATAGCTCCTTGCGTAACCTCGCTATTGACGAGAATTGACTTTTTTTTAATTTGAACTGAATTTCGAACATTTTTCAATTATTTTGGATCTTGAGCAAGAGAATGGCGTAAGTAAATATGATGGCGTTGGAAATATTCTTTCAAAGGAATAGAAAGAAAATAAAAAATAAAAAAACGATATTTATTAATACACAAAATATACCTCTGACAAACTAGCTTCTGATTCAGCAATCTCCTTTTCTTGGCTAATCTCCAGAATCTCAATTCCCTCATCTTTACTATCATTATGTTGTTGATTGCGTCTTGCATTTTCACGTATCGAACGTAGATATTCAACACTCTCTTGTATCTTTCTACGGTCCTTGTTGACCCAGAATTCCTTTTCAGCTAACTCAGCTTCACGGCCTCCCTTTTCCCAGGCTTTTGTACATGCACGTTCTTGAGGAAAAACAGGTCGATCATCTAAATAGGTTAGATTTTTGCAACACAAAATGACATTTTTACGGTAATTCTTGATCTCTTTGGCCACCGGATTACCCATAAGGTTCAGAACATGAAGATTACTCATCTGGGAAAAGATATCCAATATTTTAGGATCTTTCAACCGATTGTTGGATAAATCAAGGACGCCTATACTCTGGCAATTCACCAAATGTGCAATATCTTCTAGTGATTCCAAACGGTTATGACTGATCTGTAAAGTGTTCAATTTCTCTAGAGAAGAAATACTTTCGATTAAATTGATGCAGTTATTACTAACATTCAAAGTGTCAAGGTTGGTTAAATCTCCAAGATTATCAAGTTTGTTAATCAGATTCTGTTGTAAATACAAACAACGCAGCTCCTTCAAATGTGATATATTTTCTATGGTTGAGATACCATTACATTCAAGCCATAAGCATTTGAGTCCAGTGTATTCATCAAGGCACTCAATTGTAGAAAAGCCTTTATAATGCAAATACAAGACATCGTTCAAGTATGGTGTTTGATACAATTTCAATTTCTTGCATATTTGTTTCAATACTTTCGGAGTCATCCTTGGTTCTGTATTTTCGTCTTTTTTCTCATTCAAATTTGAGAGTGGCTGAGCAACCATGATTCTTTAAAATTATTTTTGACTGAAAAGATTGTGAAATATTAAACAAAAACATAATTGAAACCACGATTGACAAAGTATCACCAATAGTTCTCTATAGCACGACTATAATACAAGAAACAATTTGTGTAGTAACTCTTTGGAAATCACTTACAATTTGATTACACCCATTGACAGTTAAATTTACAACTTTGACCACTTATCTCTCCATCTACAGTAAAAAAACTCGTCATAAAGGGAAGGGTCATTTTAAAACAGGGGTGACAAAATTAGGGAATATGCGGCAGTATTTCTTCTAAAGATCTGGTCATTACAGTAAACATTTATTTATTGACACGTTAACACGTCCATTGTTAACGAAAACAAAGAAAGTCATTTGTGATTGTGGCCTAAAACACAGCAAAATTGTTGCGCATTTTGACCATAAAAATGTGTCATTTTCTTTAAAACTCAATTTAAAAATGGCTGTAAGTATGTGCAGTCAAAAATTGTACTTACAAAAAAGTTACAGGGTTCCAAGCAAGCCAAATCATATAAGATATGAAGTACCATGTAGTTTGTCAACAAAGGGAAGGCTTATTTTAAAATAGGTGTGATGGAATTAACTACCCTGCCGATACACCAGACATTCCGGTGCAGGTTGTCCAGTGCAAATAAATGGAAGAATCACCGGACAGAATTCAGGTGATACATTGCATTACTCTGCTATACTTTTCAATATGTATTTTATCCGAAATGTACTTTATGCACATTTTAAAAACAAAAGTGTGTGAGAACATTATTATAACAAAATACTTTCACTTTTGGCTTTGGATCTCTCAAGGGGATAAATAACAAAGAAACAAGTAGAAAACACTCTTACTTTCGTTCGTGAAGTTTTGAATTGTCTTTTTAATTATTTTTCTAAGTAAATCTGATCTACAGATTTTTATTACGTTTTGATTTGTAAATTGATTTACACGGTTCAATCTGTAGACATCCTCCAGTCAAACATGGGATGCAAAAACAGATGTTATTTTGCTCCAGTTTTCAGAGCAAGTCAGTGCTGCCCGAATCCAAATTATGTTATATAAAATAGGTGCCCTAATGACTTTAAAATTATTTTAGAGGAGAAAGATTCGTCCCTGGGCAGAATTCAACACTGAAGGCCTTGAAAAAACAGCACAGGGTTGCAAGAATTATTGAATGTTTTGCTTTTGTACCTCAATTGAGAAACCCAATAGTGTTTTGGGCCGCCAATTCAATGCAATGGTGAGGAGCGCACAATTTATAACTCATCAGTTATCGTAGATTTTTAGTCAAACAATAAAGCAGAACAATATGGCAACACACTCCTGCTCCTTTTAAGCTGGATTTTTGCCCCTGGAAGAAAATCGCTCTGTCCCTGGAGTGTATGGAAACAATTTTCTGCCCCTTCCCCCAGGATGAAGGTAAGTATCTGCCCCCGAGATCTCTATGAAATCTGCTATCTTCTGAAAACTGGATTTGCTGACCTTCCAAGATCTTGTGAATGTTGAGAACCAACTAGAGCCTTTTTCACAAAAAATTGAGAGAACAGCAAAATCCAAGCAATTTAAAAACGCTGCATGGGAAAGCTAAACCACTGCATTATTCCAGACTAGACGTTTTGGTGAGTAGGTTTGTTCAATTTTCTCTCAGTCTGATTTTGTTAAAGAGAAACCAAGGTTTAATCTAAAGAGAGAGGTGTCCGGTAATTTTGTTAATCTAATTAGCATGCTTTTATTTCGCTGATCTCGAGAGATCAATAAAACAAAACAAAATGACGATGAGCTGAAGTAGACATTTTACGACTTTAACTTTCATGTCTTTCTTTTTAATTGCATTGGAGAAATCTGATATGGTCACTCTTGTTTTGGTTTTGATGTGTGATTGATAAGCTTGGTGAAATCGTCAAAACAAACTTGTTGTCAAAAAGAAGACCAGATATTTGGTAATCCCATGTTTGACTGGAGGTTCCCATGTTACCCCGTTTCACGGTAAAGCTTTTTCTGATTTTGATCTAAAAGCTTCTGTCAGTGAAAGCATAAAGACGAGAAGAAATACGGCTTTTAAGGAAAAAGTTTATGACAGTTGTCCTTTGCAGACAATGCTAGAACATCAATTGTTTTGCGAAACAATAGATAAACAATGCCTTGCTCTCCACCGTTTTATAAGATGTTTATCCAGTGAGAGTTCTATCATACATCCTTTGTTTACCTCCCTTTTAAAAAACGATGGAGTGCAAAAAGACTGCAGAAAAAATCCGGAAAACTGGAATTACGGGAAAAGTTGTATCAATTTAGTCTCATTAATAACCTGGTTGGGAATTTGTAAACCTAATTTGACGTGACTGTCTAGCTGTAGTAGCTAAAATTTAGTTTCTTTTTCTACAACCTTTTTTGTTTGAATTTTTTTTATAATGATAGATGCGTTGAGGGGATTCAGGGGAATCCAGGGGCATCCAAGGATATTTGGGAGACGTTCCAGGAGCGTCCAGAGGTATTCAGGGGCTTCGGGGGCAATATTTTCCGGGGTTTTTTCAGGGGTAAAAGAAGATTAGTTTCGTCACCCCCAGAAATTTCTGGGGGTTGTTGAGAGTCGTTGATAGATATGAAAGATTAACAAGATTTTGACAAGCCTGGTTGTTTTCAATTTAACAGCCTCTTTTTTGGTGTCATACACTCAAATACCTTTTGGTACGTGTATGTCAGTTGGAGCAACTTTACAAAAAATAAGATTCAATTTTATTTGCCAATTCCTCACCTCATGAAGGAGAACTTTCAACTGAACTCTAGCCTTCTTTCTCCTTCTTTTATACCCACAGTCTAGTCTGCACTCCACCATAAAGCCAGAGGCTAATTATTAAAAAGTTAATTATCTCATTAATTACCTGTTTGGGAATAGTTGTTTCTTCATGACTGGATAATTAACCTTTCCAGATCCAGTATGTGCTGTACAGCTTGAAAAATGTAAAGAATACTACTGCTCCCTATAAATTTTAACATTGTTAGAAAAATAACATTATCTAAATCCAAACATTACTATGTATGGCCCCACCCTGCAGCTCATTTTATGCAAAAATGTACAAATTTTACAATTTATTAGTTTATTATTACTTTTTTTGGAAAGAGGATTAACTTAAATTTTAGGGTATAACTTTTAAAGTTTGGTCCAGTAGTTAAAACTTTATGAGCTTACAAAGTTAAAAAATTCACTTTCTGAAAAGTGCAAACTTTTTTTTAGTCACCTGGTAGGATAAAAGTGTGAGGTTTGGGGACAAAGACCCAGCTGGTTATTTAACATGATGTGATGGAGATTAACATTTTCAATTCTCATCCATTGACTGTAATCATAGAAATGGCATTACATCAAATTGATTTAATTGAGACTTCCATCTTGTTTTTCATGTTTTCTTTAGTTCTAACTAAAGGTTAACATTTTCTCTTTTACTAGTTAGATTAAAATAAATAATTCATCATGAGTACATTCCTTCAAATTCCATTGAAGAAAACCACATCGGTTGATTTTGTTAAACCGTTATCCAATTACATCAAAAACACATTTTCTGGTGAGATCTTGAATGAAAACAAAGACAGTTTAGCAGAGCTGAATCAACTTCGTTCTAATGCTGTTCTCAAAAGTTTGGATAAACATGAAACCTCTTTGGAAACTTTACAAAGGTTAGTAGCCTACATTTTTAAAAGTCACTTTTGGTGAAATATGATGATTAATTTTAAAATATGTATCAAAAAAACATATATTGTCAGCACCTAGAAGCTATTATTACCAAAGTGGAGATGTCTAAAAGCTGTGAAAACTGACTATATATCTTCTCAAGGACTAACATGTAAAAAACTGTGAAAACTGACTATATATCTTCTCATGGACTAACATGTACTATCAATACTATTTTTTTAAAGTCTGAAATCTTGTTTGCCAAAGTTGCTCTTATCACTTTTTTTAACTTAGGCTTAGAACACTCTATTCATCTTCAACTTTATAAGACTTTGATAAGCTGAGCAGTTACAGAAAGTCAAGTAACTAAGAAGAATTTGTCTTTATTACATTTATTATTATCTACTAGGTATTATGACCAGCTTGTGACAATGGAAGCTAAACTTCCCATTACTGAAGATCAGGTACCTTTATTTACATAAAAAAAGGTTTTTTTGAATTTAAAATTATCTAAAATTTTGAAGGTTCCAATTATTTTTACAGAAATCATGTATTTTTATATTTCTTCTAGTAGGTATTGTTAATTACATACAAAACTTTTTAATCTTTGTCTTTACTTTTGTTTTATAGATTCGTGTTTCATTCACCTGGTATGATGCTTTTGATAAAGGATCAATCTTTGGCTCTACAAAAAGTCGTAAGACACATTTAACGTTCTTAGCATTATTATCTTTTAGTTTTAGGTAAAGGATAACAAGAAGCTCGTCGGGTGTGAAGGCCCAGCTTGTGAATGAACTGGTGAAGCTAAGATTGGCGATACAGAAGAATCTGTATATTTGGCAAGCGACCTAAAATTCTTAACGTTATTCTTTCATAACAGAAACAAGCCTGAGAGATCATGAATAAAAATTAGAACCTGGAGAAGCTATTTCAAGTTGGCAAAGTATTAAAAATGATACAGGATATTTCCTAACAATGTGCATGTGCCGTGTGGGTGAAAAAAAAAGGAAAAAAGTTTTGAGTATAAAAACTTCTCTTTTGGAGCACTGTTTCAATGATATCAAACAATTAATCTGTATAATTCATTACTAATAAAATAAAAAGAGATACAGTTTGTAATTAAACTTTTTGTTATTTTCTAGTCAGTTATATACATTTTTTGTGTTGGATATAGACAATGCCGTATCTGACCAAAGTGTTATACTAGAAATATATAAAAGAAATTGTCACCATTCTCTGGTGCTCCTACTAGAAATTGTAACTGACCACCATTACAATTAAGTTAGTCACAAATCGCATACTCCAGAAAAACACAATTTGCATCAAAAACTTTGTGAAAAGTATAGTTCAGTCTTTAAAAATTTCAACAGGAACTGTATTTTAGTATACTTGATCAAATTCCAGAAACCTTTTTGTCATAGTTTTCTTCAAGTCCAATGAGATACCGTAAAAACTGGTCGCTATTCAGTCTGAGCCAAAATTCGGCAAGGTCAGAAACTGTAGCAAAAAGCAAAAGAACGATTTGCATCCAGAACTGCGTGAAAAAATGTTCAGCTAGTCTTTATAAAACTTCAACACAGGAACTGCTTTTTAGTATAATTGA
>JAUJPO010085128.1:0-10208 GCA_032270745.1 Tiaropsis multicirrata | reverse complement strand
ATTGCTTTTTTGTTTTTAGAAAGTGAACGTAGATGAACAAGAAGAAATAAAAAATCCGACAATTTTACCGACTTCCCAACTCTATTTTCTTCAAATTATTTGACTCGGTCAAATAATTGACGCGAAAGGAAGATATTTGTGATTGCCGCCTAACGTCAAAAATTTTTGCAAGTAAAAAATTCTGATATATGTATGGTTAAAAATTTTATTTAATAAATATAAAATATGAAATAAGTTATAAACACTTAAGAGATAAAGAATGATTTAGGATTGAGATTTCAGGTTTGATTATGTTCAATTAGACTGATGAAATTGAATCTTATGTTTACTGTAAAGCCACTCGCATGTCTTAAAACTTGTTGTGAAGAAGTTATCATTATTTTGTCTTTTCCAGTTTAAAGTTCAAAGTTTTTGGCTTTATAAAATCATAACAAACGGCCTTCACTTGGGTCGTTTTTTAAAGTAAAATTCAACCCAATTTTAACCTCCACGGCCCTCTGGCGTTCGAAACAGCATGTGTATTTGATTCAGTTCTGTCCTTTTTTACCAGAACAGGCCCCTTATATGTTTAGAAAGCTCACCCTCTTGTTTTATTGTTGTTGTAGATCTCGGACTCTTTGCATTTATAGTTCAAAATAGCGGATTAAGTGGACTGTCTTTTCACTTTGTTTGTTTTTTATTCTAGAGTAGGAAGTTTTTTAACTTTTATATTTTTATTCACTGAAGATGACATAACATTGAAAAGCTATTGCTAAAAAGAACTTAAAATGAAAACTGTGTTGTTTATTTTTCATTTTTATCTATAAATCATTTTCTTCTTCATTCCCTGGTAAAATGACATTAGATTGATTTGTTTTTAATGTTGTTTTCAATTTTATTTTTAATTTTAATTTCTTTCATTGTTTAGGAACACATAAAAGAACCCTGTTTATACACATATTTTAAAATGGTAAGATGAATCTGTCATAATATTTTCTAAATAAGATTTAAAAAAATTCTTTCCAATTATCAATTAGAAATCTTATGAGTTATGTATTACAATTTAAATTTTTTTGTTACAGATTCGAAGAGAAGTCAGACTGAGAAAGGAATATTTATACCGAAAATCCTTAGAAGACCAAAAAAGGAACATTCAAGAAAAAAAACAAAAATTGAAAAATGCTTTAGATGGTAGGTTTTAATGTTATTTCAATATCAGGTGACTTTTAAGGTATAACTTTTAAAATTCTATTCAGTGATTTTTTACTGTAAAGTAAAAAATCACTTAAAAAAAATGCAAAACTACGTCAATAAAAACAATAAAATAAAAATAAAACTGAGAAAAAAAATCAGAAAAATTATTTTAGAAGTTTAATTGTTATTATTAGGAATAAGTACTCCTGTTTTGGCTTACGAAAGCAGTTTGAGAAAAATACAATCATGCTATTAAAAATGATGAAAGGTTGAAGAAGACAAATTTAATTACATTATACAGGATGTGCTGCAACATCTTTCATTTTTATTTTTTATAGAGGGAAAGCCAATCCCAACAGAATTAAGAAAGGACGAGGCTGAGCTACGCAAGCTGTTGGCATACGATGAAAAGGAACAAGATGGTGAAACTTTGAAATTATTATTCTTGATGTTCATTATATTAACATGAATTTTTATTTATATTGTTAAGTGTAATTTTTTCTATTTTTTTCAACCTACCTATAAATTGACCAGTCTCACTGTCCATTCATTGAATTTTCTGAATTATTTTTTTTGGGACTGACCAGAGTGTCATTATAAGTCAAAATTGTCTGAAATTCTTTTTCCTGAAATCTTTTCCCAGTCGATATCAAAATTATTTGAATCAAGGCTTGCAACTTGCTTAGTTTCTCTTCTTTTTTTTATTTTAACAGCTTTCACAGATCATATAGATGATGAGTATAGATGGGCTGGAGTTGAAGATCCTAAATTAATGATCACCACATCTCACAATCCAAGCTCAAAACTGAAACTCTTTGCAAAGGTATAACATATTAAGGGAGTTCTTCCAAAAAGTTTTAAGCTTTTAGCAATTGCAGATGAAAACTAGGAACTAACTGCATAAATCATCAACTTGTTTTCTTTTTTGGTGTTTCTGCCCTTTTAGAGAAAGTTCTCAATCTTGGCATTCTTTTGTTTATGTAGCACTTTTTCTGTTCTTTATTCTTTAGGAAGTAAAATTAATTCTTCCAAACAGTCAAAGGTTGAATCGTGGTAATTTTGTCTTGGGTCAATTGGTTTCTGCATGTAAGGCAAATGATGTAACAGATCTTATCATTATTCACGAACACAGGGGCGAACCAGGTATTTAAGTTTGATTTCGGTCAATTAGCTCCAACCATTATTATTTGACAAGCTACTATTTGGAAGCTCTTAACAGTTATTTTGAGTGTTAAAGAATAAGCATGAAGAGTTAGCATTACTCCACATTCAAACTTGAAACTAAAAGAAACAACAAGTGAAAAGTAGTTGGCATTAGTTATGTATATGATTACTAGAGAAAATTGCTAATAGATTAGACATTTTGGTGTTTCGGACCATTTCCAATAGCTTCCAAAAATGATATTTTCAACTTTCTAGATGGTATGATAATATCACATTTACCGTTTGGTCCTACTGCATATTTTTCATTATCAAATACGGTTTTGAGGCACGATATACCAGATGTTGGCAAAATGTCAGAAGTCGCTCCACACTTGATTTTTCAGAATTTCAAAACTAAATTAGGACAGAGGGTTTGTATTATTACTATGTTGCTTTTACTATTTTCAAAATATCCCAAGTATAGCTTTAAAGCCTCGCTCACTGATAGTTATTTGAGTTATTTTCTTGAATATTTTGAAAAGTAATAATAAGGCAAGCTTTGATTGCTTTTTATAAAACTCATACAAATTAATTAACTTTGAAGAATTTACATTTGGTGTTTTTTTATACAGTAAACACGAAAGAGATTTGTGTTTTGTTTAGTGCTAAAAAGTATTTATTTCAATCTTTTGATAATCTTATCTTGATGATGAAATTTTTACAGGTTCAAAGTATACTGAAGTACCTTTTTCCTGTACCAAAAGAAGAATCAAAGAGGATATTGACGTTTGCTAACAAAGACGATTACATCTCTTTCAGGTGTGCTTTATTAGTTTGGAAGTGAATTCACACCCTAATACAAAACTATTTGTGAACCTAATTTTATCAAGTCAACCCAGGATTTTGTTTGGTAACAACCTTCTCTTCTTTTTTAATTTCTTAGGCATCATACATACAAAAGAAACGATGGTAAAGAAATAGTATTAGCAGAGGTTGGGCCACGATTTGAAATGAAATGTAAGTTTGTGTGAACTGATTACGTACTTCAAACTCCCTCAAATCAATGTTTTATCAAAAGAAAAAAGATCATATCGAATAATGAGGATATCGACATTTTCTTTCTCAGATTTCTGACTAATAGAACTAATCCCCTTGGATTTCCAGACAGAATTTTGCTCGATCCCTTTGGATTTCCAACATTTCTAACACATTATTGCGTTAATTTCCTGTCTGAAGGAAAGATATCCTCAATATGAGATCTATGGATATTTCTATATAATTTAACCTATATAAAATAACACTGGAAAGGTTCCTTATGGATTCCTTGAAAATAATATGTGCTCAGTTTTTCAGCCATGTTATTTAAGAGTACATAATCTTGATTTTTGAACCAAACTGCTATGCACAAATAGCATTATGTAATCTTAAAACGACATGGCTGACTTATTGTCATAGTTTGACATAGTATGGAGCTCTAAAAATTATGTAACAAACTCTAATTTTCTTTTGAGTGATAGAAGAAGATCTAACATTGGTTACCAAGTTATGACCTTTTCAATTTCCGTGATCCGTGCCCTGACGATTAAAATTTAAATATAAAATCTAAATCTGAAGTATAAAAAAGATTAAGATCATTTTAGGATGGGATATTATAATACTATAGTACTTTTAGAATAAACTTGATATATTAATTTTTTTTTCAATCATATTTTTTTTTTTTATTAACTTTTTACAGTACATGAAATCAAACTTGGAACATTAGACCAATCGGAAGCAGATACTGAGTGGAAATTAAGACCATACATGAACACGTCATTGAAACGAAAACACTTAGGGAATGATGTCGAATAATTTCTCATGTTATCACTGATGGGAAAGTTGGCTTGGCTTATCACACAGGATTTATATAATATTCAGACCGATGGCAGGAGGTTTGGCTTGGAAAAGCTAGCAAAAAATTTCATGAAGTGCAATTAGTAAAAGTAAGATCAGAATTAATTTAGAAATATTCACATGTCAACTCCTATGCTTATTTTATATTATATTAAGTTATATTATTAAGTGGAATTTCTGTGCAAGTTTGACGAAATGAACTTGTTGCTATGATTGACTGCGATCTCATGGAATGTATGATGTAACACAGACTGTATATAGTTTATGGAACGTATTTTTGTATATTTTTAACAATCTCTACCCTAAGCATAACAAAAATATAGAAGATTTTGTCCCGAAGAAATAACATGTACGTCATATTGGGAAAGTTATATCGGCAAATAACATTCAGAATATATAAAAAATATTATAGCTGATTGTTTTGTACCTTGGCACCATGATAATGATCAATATCCTTGTGAATGTGTTTTTATCTGTTTAGGCAAGACCAATTTGTTTAGTTGTTTTACGGGCCCGACCGACCCATATTTTTGGAAAAGTGAAATAAAAATTAAATGGAAAGTAAAAGTCACTAAAAATTTTGATTCCATGGTTTTCTTTATTTCATGAAAAGAAATAAGAAAATATCATTTAATTTTTTTGACACATTTTCATGACAAATTTTCATTCAATTTTAGCTTTATTTAAACAAATTTGTCTCAAAGAACAAATTTAGTTGTAAAACAAATTCTTAAAAAACAAATTTAGTGTAAAACAAATTCTTAAAAAATTCCCTTAAATTTTTATTTTTTTGCCGACCGACTGACTGACCCACATTTTGAAACTGCTTCGTCTGTAAAACAACAAATCAACTTGGACTCGCCTTATACTTTTTTTACCCATCATTTTTTTACTTTTTATGTTTAACTTTTCATTCATAACTTAGTGTAATTTAATCGGATTAACTTTCACGAGATAAACTTTCGTGAGGTCAAAAATTCGGGAAATTTGGATAAACTTTTGCAAGTTGGAAAAGTTGCAAATTTGCAAAAGATAAACTTTCGCGAATGAAGGAATTATTTGAAAAAATTTAGGACTTAAAATTTAGAAAAACAAAAAATCTTTTTGTGGTTTCATAAAGCACTCGATTCTGTATTCTAAATAACTACTAAGATTAGATGAAAAACTACAAAGAATTCTACAAATCAATTTTACTCAATAAACTTTCGCAAATAGGAAAAATCAAAAAGTTTTGAATGAACGATTTCAGATTTTTCACGAGACAAACTTTCGTGAAAAAAGAGCAAAATTCGCAAAAGTTAAAATTCGAAATGCTATACTGATTACACTGCTTTAGAAAAAAGTTTATACCTAAGTGACCCACAAAAAAGTTTAAGTATTTGGTGACCTCGTGAAGCCGAACAAATGGTTTTTTAATTGATATTTTTATTTTAATAGATAGAGGAAAGCCTAACTTACATTTTGAGCTATAACTTTTAAAATTTGGTTCAGTATTTACCAAGTTATAAGCTTTTAAAGTAAAAAATCACTTTTAAAAACGTGCAAAAATACGTTGAAAGGGGGTATGATAGGGTATGGATGTGTCCGTCATGGATGGCATCAGATTTATTCATGTCAAGGGTAATTTTATATGAATTATTCTCTTATTATTCGTTTGACTAAATTTCTTTCAGGAAAGATTTCGAAATAATAAAAAAAATAATAATAAATGAAAATGAAACACAAGGATGGCTTTTGTATTGAAGAAACTGGAGCATAAAAGAGAAGTGGACGATGCCATTAAAACAACCATAGATAAAGTGTTATGTTTACGTTTTGGACGTGACTCGGACCCAGGTTGTTTGCAATGTGATGACATTTTAGCGAAAACGTGCCATGCGTTATCCAATATGGCGGATGTATACATTGTGGATGTGGACAGAGTTGAAGTATATGCTCAATATTTTGATGTATCTTTGATACCAGCAACAGTCTTCTTTTTCAACGGACAGCATATGAAAGTTGATTGTGGGACTCAGGACAATACTAAATTCATCGGGCCTTTTCATTCCAAGCAAGATTTTATTGATTTGGTAGAAGTCATTTACAGAGGTGCAATGAAAGGCAAATTGATTGTTGTGTCACCAATCGATCCTAAACATATCCCGAAATACAATTTGTTGTATAATGATATCTAATTTGATTATAAATTAATTAATTTGATTAACTGTAAGCGAATTTTTGGAGTTAGACAATACTAAATTCAACATTTTTTAATGTATTGCTCATGATATTTTATTTCATGCTTAAAGAGACAATTCGAAGTTCTTATTGCGTGAAAACTAACCACACATTTACGTTAAAAGACTGACTGTTTACAAAAGGACATGTTTTGACATGTATCATATGCAAGGGCTAGGAACTCCAATCTTCTTTATAAAAACATTTGAGACCAGGGGGGGATATCCGTGCCGAAAATTTCGAACCCCTCTGGATATAATTGGTTTTCGAATTCTTACCTCCCGGATATCCTAGGATATTGAAAATTTCGGACCCCCCTGGATATCCTATATCCTCAACAGGGGGGGGGGTACAGACTTTTTCTGTAAAAGCCCAGTAGGGTAGCTTTTATGACTGACTGATTGTCCCGGGGACACTTTTAAAAACATAAATTACCTGCCTGACGTGCGGCTCTTAAAGGTAGGTTTTAAAAAGAAAGTGATAAAAATCAGGTGCACCGTAAAGGTAGGAAATTTTAGAAATCTTTAAAATACTTTATTAAAACTGTCCGAAAATGGCCGAAGAATTCACTGTAGGGGTCGATTTTTTGAAAGACTTTGTACTGCACTGTATAACATAAGGGTCCGATTTTGAAACCCAATTTTTTGTCCGAACATATGGTAGCTTTGAGACTCCCGAACTGATTGTAAACTCAAAATACAATCATAAACTATTGTAACGAGACATTCTTTTAGATAAAAATGTCCTCAACTTTTAAGTTTTCAACTTATGCTTTTGAAAATACTAAGAGCGAATCAATTAATCTTAATTTGAGGTATTCTTTAAATTCTAAACTATATCTTAAAAAAGAAGCGGTAAGGATCACTTAAAACCAAAAGAATTTATGAAAAAAACCGAGAAAGTTTTTGGAAATCACTTGTCTTTTACGCTATTGTGTATTGGCAGCGAAATGTTTTCTAAAATGAGTCAGTTTTTCTTCAGAAAGTTCAAAATTATTTCCATCTAAATATTCAAAGCTCAAGGGTCAGTAATGATCGCACTCTTCATACTGCTATAAACACAAAAACGTCTTTTCAATGTCCGAATAACGTCATTTCAACGTCAAAACAGCATTTGGACGTCAGATAAACATTTTGAAGACGTCACAGGGTGAAGTCATCCCGTATGATGTATCGAATTCGGAGCAATGCTTAAAGGCTCTGACCATAGTGAAAAATCGGTATTGAAATTTGAAGATAAAACCTTGTTGACATTTTTAGGAACAGACTGCTTTTGAAAAATCTTTTTAATTAATTCTATCAAGAGTAATTAAGAAATCAATGAGGCATGGACGTGATAAAGACGTTAATCGTGTACTTTTTTACAAAAAATGCTTAATCTCGATGGGGAAAAGAGCTTTTTCCTTCGGATTTTTTCTAAAGTACTTGTAAATAGTTGTGTTATTCAGACTTTTGCGGAAAATTTTTCTAATCCAATGCGTGAAAAGTCTTCAATTTCTTCTCAATCAATTTTTTTCGTTGCGATTTTTATATTTTTAGATGTAGAAATGATTGGCCTAACAAAAAATGTATAACACAATATACTTTAATGGCCTATAAAACGTTCAAATTAACATTTAATGCATTACAAATTACGAAAATTCACAATGGTCAGAGCCCTTAAATTGTCTTTTATGTAGATTTTTGACCAATTCATGTAACCAAAAATACACATAATCTACAAAAAAACGCTATATTCGTTGGGCTCATTTTTTTCTGCATCCGAATATTAAGATAGTCAGTTTGATGAGTTTGTTGGTGAAAACATTTGTGACCCGTTCGTAAATGAATTACTTCCTCGTTTTATTACAAAACTTTTGAACACATTTCTTTTTCGGGACCATCCAGTATTTTAACCCGAAATAAAACAAAGGTCAAAGTGACCGGATATTATCGCTAAGGCCCCCGAAAAGATTGGCATTTTATCTTAAATTCAATTGTCCATAAAAATGATGAGAAGATAAACCGGTTTTTACCTCTCGAAATATGAAGACGTTTGTTTAGACAAGTTTTGTGAAAACCAAACGAGGGAAAGCACATGTTTAAAAATACAAGTAGACGACTAGAATAATAACAGATATAAAGCAAGGAGGCAACATGTTCAAAACGAATGTAGTTTATAAAGTATGTACTTTATCGGACAAAACAATTTCGGACTAAATTATTCGTCGGACATAATTTTCGTCACCCAAAAACATTTTCGTCACTTTTGTCCAAAAAAACGCAAATTTTAGCCTAAATAACTTTTTTCTTGGACTTTTTTTTCGTCGGACTAAATTAATGTACTCGTAGGACAAAATTTTCGTCCGATAAGGTAACTATATATAGTGTACAAACTACTCCCGCTGGTCAATTTACGAATAAGATTACGTCATATAAACGACTCCCGTCTACTAATAAACTGAAAAGAGTTTCGCTCGTTAATCACCTGCAAAGAAAAACACTTACTTTTGTAGTTTTTCTAAACTATCGGAAAGTTGTCCCAGTGTGTTTTGTACTGTTTTGGCGATACTAAGCACCAGTTGGTAACGTTCACTTAGCGTACTGGCCCCCTCTTGTTCCTTCGTCTCCTAGAAAAGTAAAACGTTGATGATGTACCAAAGGAGACACTAAGGCCTGACTAAATTTGGCGGAAGTTTTTTTGGCGGGAACAAAATTTGGCGGATCTGGTAGTACAGTTGACTCTCTCTAATTCGAATCCCAAGGGGGAAAAATTTTTGTTCGAATTATAGAGAGATTCGAATAGTAGAGATTCGAATTAGAGCGAGTCAACTGTAATTTAATTTGGCAGTGAATAGAGAAAAAAATTAAGTTTGGCGGGAATCTAATTTGGCAAGATGATGGAAAATATTAATTTTAACGGGAACCTAATTTGGCAGATTCTTGACAAAACAGCCAAATCCGACATTTCTTCCCGCCAAAATTAGTTACCCTAAAGTAAACTGTCCCTCCAAAGTGAAACGAGAGATTTTTTCATCCATTTTACAAAATCAATTACCAAGCTTTAGGAGAATGAAAAAGAAAAAAAATGGCCGATGAGCAAAAAAGGCTCATAATAAAGAAAAGACCTTACCTCGTTTGGGATGACAGATAACCGTCTTCCTTTTGTAAATCGTTGTGCAATACCACTAAAATGAGAAGAGTATTTAACCACAATCGCTCTTAAAAGATTTTAACTTTTCATCGTAACAAAAAGAATTAGCTTTGAGACTGGTAGGAGAAATATCGAAAATATGGAAATAACTGTGACATTATGTTAGTCTAAAGCATAATTCTTCTTGAAAGTCTTGAAATAATTGAGATCATAATAATTGTTCAGTTAAGGTGGAATCTATCAAATTTAGATCAAATTTATCAGCTTAAATTCAAACATTCATAGATTTATGTAGCTGGTTTTCCTTCTTACCGTGCATGAAGATAATTCATGGTTAATTGTATGATCAATAACATCAGTACTAAAGGTATATATACTTCCAACCATAACGAATAAATGAAAATCTGTGACAAAGAAAAAAACAAACAATATGGGTGAATCAAGATAACGTAAAAAGGATCTACAATCGGTGACTTAATTTTTGGCAAAAAAGGGAAATTCCCAAGAATTTTCAAACGATTTGGAAGTGCTCTAAGTTAGGTTGGAAGGGTAGAGTTTTAACGCTAGACTTAGACTTAGGACCTTAGGATCTGAGGATCCAAAAGTTCAAAATTGGTCCAATAAGGCTCAAAATGTAGCCTGGAAGT
>JAUJPO010085116.1:0-24409 GCA_032270745.1 Tiaropsis multicirrata | reverse complement strand
CTCAAAGTGCCAAAAAAATAAGAACAGCCGAGCCTCAGGAAAAATTTACTGGTTCTTATATAAAAAAAAAAGTGTAAGAAGGAAGAACACATCATTTTTTTCATATAATTTTAAAATCACATCTCGTGATAATTGAATATCCAGCAGACAATAAATGTTGCTTTGACGTCCAGACAACGTCGTTTCAACATCAGAAAAGCTTGTAGGTTTTTTCTAGGTTGTTTGTAACACCATGTTATCGGCATTGTTATTAGTGGTCTCATTATTATACGTTGAAATTTTTTTTGGTGATTTTCTGCTATTTAAAAAAAATTCTTACACCTTTATGCTAATGAGTTTTTTCTCCTTTCTGGTGGTTTGTCAGCAGAATACATGAAAGAGGAGTGATCAATATGCTTTATTAAAAGTGATAATGGATGCTACTGACGTAAACGAAATTCAAGTACCAGAGTCTTTTGAAAGTGAATAAAATTTTATCCGACGAATATTTTTGCCCGATTAAAACTTTGTCTTAGGCTATTTTTAACTGTTTAATCGGACAAACTGTTTCATTGGACAAAACTGACTTAAAAATTTGGAGGTGACCTAGATTTCGTCCGATCAATAATTTTTAGTCTCGACCAAACATTGGCTCAACCAAACATTTTATCGCTTAACCAATTAATGACCTTTTTTATAACTCTTTAATCACTTCAATTTTGTTTTTTTTAATGGGATGCAGTTGATCGGTCATAAAATATTCCAATTAACTTGTCATTATCACCGACCCATGGCGTAAGTTTGCGGATTCTCGTATAAAAAAGAGGAGTTTAATCATTATGCAAATAAACTTGGTTGATTTTGATGTATGGAAACATGGTTCTACTTATTGTCGATCCAAATGGATGTATTATCTGACTCGTGCAATTAATAGGAAGTTTTCAAATGTGAAGACAATATTTTATCATAATAGGAATGGTCTGAATGTTTTAAACTTTTTTTTGTTACCTCCGGTGTTTTTTTTCATTTTGAAAATCTTCATTTTTAGGCACTAAGGACGAGTTTTAGCGCCAAAAATTGTCGGATTTTGCTGAATTTGTTTTAAGTTTAAGTTTTTTTGTTATCTTCTAGAACTTTTAAAGAGAATACAAAACAAAAAAACGGAGTAAAATGGGCTTTGGTGAAATGAAGGAGAGTGTCACCGATGAGGTATCTCGTTTTTTTGTATTTTTTGGATTCGCATATCTTATGAAAACAAAACGCTGAAAGATTCTTCAGAAAACAGACCTTTTCATAAATTACGTTACTAACATCACTTGCCTCTCTTTCAAGATGTTGCCAAGGTAATCAATTCTCATATGGATTTTTTGGAATACTCATATTAAAAGATATTACTTTGATTGAAGTCCCTTGAGAAATAATCACCATATAAATGTGTTTAAAACGAGTCAAGTGTTACTCATGACGTAATTTAGATATTTTTTTGTTTTGTCTTTTTTTCAGTGTCGGACGGCGTCGCTGAAAATCAAAAGAAGTGTTAAAAAGAAAAGGTAACCAATCCTCAATAAATAAAAAATGCAAGAGACTAGACAATAAAAAAGAAATTGATTGTATACTCCCAATCCCTTCCAGAAAATTCTCTCAGCTCACCGTTTCAGATGGACAGAGGGCGGGATTTGGATGATTTTGCCGAATAGCCCCGCGCACGGCGAATACCTTAATAAAGTATAATAATTAATAGATGTTGAACATCTTAGCTCTGACACCTTCTGTGAATCTGCAACATTTTTCCCAACAAAAAGTGTTGCAAAGTTAAAAGAAAATGTTATGAAGTATAAATACACTTTCCCAAAATTACTAGGATCTTTAAATTAGATATCGATGTGTTCTCTAACTTTCCAAACCTTTTTCTAATCATTTGGTTTTTCCAGAAAAAAATCTGTATCCCGCTCTTGAGGATATAACTTATCCAGGGGTTTGAAAATTTTAATATCCTAGGATATCCAGGGTAAGAATTCGAAGGCCATGGATATACAGGGGGGTGGGTGTTAACAAAAATGAACAGCCTCAATCGAAAATTGAGGGTACGGGTACAGATTTGTAATGGTAAAGCCCATTTTGTAGTGAAGTCTATAAATTGAGAGCACTTTGTACATCTCTTATCATTGCAGGATAAGTGTTGACAACGGTAATGTTTTGGGAGTCGACGAACAAATTGAGTTTGTAACCAAGAACCTGATAGGTAAGGTACAAATTTTCTTTTTTCATAAGAACCAGCAAATTTCGGCCCATGCTCGGATATGCTTAACTTTGATCCAAATTTTCTCAAATTTCCCACCTCACCCCCACCCTCAAATATAACCCTTTGGGTCTAAGCCTCTTTTTTTTTAGGAAAGTTCCCATGCTTAAATTGTGAGTTCTTCATAGTTTTTAGAAAAATTTACCACCAAATCTGAGTCTCGATGTTCTTATAAACTATGTTCTAATAAAAAAAAAGAGTGCAGTAACCATCGCTGTGATAGGTATAAGCAAATAAAGAAACAAAGAGATTTTTAAAACTGTAATTAAGATCAATTAATTAATTTGATTTGGCATGCACTCTATGACGTCACTACCTATTTTTTTTTTATAAGAACAACCCATATAAGAAGATATGAGGCTTTAAGCACCATAATGTTAAGAACATTTTTAAGCCTTTTGAGGAATATTTTAATCAAAAGAAAATTGCTTCAAAGCAGCTAAAATAGTTCCTTTTTAGTAGATTTAAGAACACATTTTAAGAACATTTTAAGGCTATTACAGAAAAGTTAAGAACATTTTGAAAGATTCCTTGGCCGACAGTCTTCTCATAAAAAAAGTGTGTACATCCTGGAGTTTTAATACAATGTCAAACAAACACCAATGCTACACAGTTTGTTTTGGGAGCAACAGCAACATTAGGTTTATTTGAGAAGAGTGTCAGTATGGATAAAATAATTATCGGTGAGTTTCGTTTGTCTTTTCTAAACTTTTAGTATCTTGATATGCTGATAGTTATTTGTCTGTGTTTTTTACCAGACCCGATATCCACGGAAAATTAATTCTTGTCCCAGTAGACACAAGGTGTTGTTTCAATCACAATTGGAGAAAACAGAACACTTACTAAAGATTAATTATATGTAATCAATAAACAAAATTTTTTAGTGAGTTAAACCATAGTGTTTGTTTTCCCCTCGCAATAATAAAATATTATTGGTTGAAAAGTATATCACATGACTTTCCGTGGCAAAGAATTCGCAATATCTTGTTTGCGCTTAATTACGCGAACATCCAAAGTGGTAGTTGCGCTTCCCCACAGATACTTTTTTTACGGGGAAATTATTTGCAAATAGACATAATTGTCTACGAATTCTTTCCAACCTAAGAAAGGTAGTAGAAAATTTCGCACCCTCCCCCCTGGATATCCTTGGTCTTTAAATTCTTACACCCTGGATATTCTAGGATATTAAAAAATTCAAACCCTCTACTTAAATCCTCAACAGTACTGGATTTCTTTAGGAAAATCCTAATATGTATACGAACGAACGAACGATATACGAATGACAAAATGTGAGATCCATCATGCAAACGATAAACTTAAGAGTGATGAGATCAATGGATTGCTTATGTTGTTCTACCTTATCGGACAAAAGTGACGAAAAATTTAGTCCGACGAAAAGAAAGTCCAAAAAAAAAGTTTTTTAGGCTAAAATTTGCGTTTTTTTGGACAAAAGTGACGAAAATATTTGTGGGTGACGAAAATTATCCGAAGAATAATTTAGTCCGACGAAAAAATAGTCCGACATTGCTTTTGTCCAATAAGGTAGTAGGTTAAGGAAGTTCGAACCAGGAAAAGTATAAAAACATAAACAAAAAGTGTATCTAAATTGCCCGTGTATGTCAGCTATCCTTTGGCGTTCTTCGGTAAAATTGCTGCAGAAAATTCATAATCAAATCTACTTTCAAAAGATTCAAGCCTAAACCATGATGGCGACCGTCATAACTCTTCACATCTTTTGTCATTTCAAAAGTCTTTATCACATTGGCTCCGCGTTTCTCCAAGTATTCCTCAACCAGTCTATTGAAGCGTCGGATTCTCTTCATAGTGGGTCCTTCCACTTGGCGAATGTAACCAGAAAATGCGTGAAGTTCCACCCATAACACTTTCGGCCATCCGTTGGTTGAGTGACTTAATAATTCGTAGACTTTGTCTAAATATTCCTGTTTGAGGGAATCCATTTCTAGCTGGTAGTGTAAACCGACCCCTAGAATGAGCCACGTGTTTCGTTGGTTTAGTACTGCGTTTATTTTGTCTCGCACTTCTGGCAGTAACACTCTATGGTAGTCTTGAACTAAGTCTATAGTGAATTTGTCGGGAGTAAAACCAGGGCAAAGAGTGCCCGGATGGAGTTTAGCTACATTTTGAGCAGCTACTTCCAAACTACATTCCTTGTCTATAATTTGCAGAACGCCTGAGCAGTGCTGTCTGTTTTTGTTGGAAGCATTCTGTGGAATAGCCCCTGTTTCATAGTTGTTAGTGAGATGAAGAAAGGTGGCAGTGTGTATATGTCGAATCAATGAATCACCTGTAATAAAAAGGGAACAAACAATGCAGAGAGAAGATTTACTCTAAGTTACCTAAGGACCCGAATAATAGGGAGGGGGTTCGAAAGTTCTGTGTAATATAATAAACGAAGGGGGAGGGGGGGGGGTCCGAAAACAGTTCGGGTCCGAAAAAAGTCCGAAAAACATTAGATTGTCAAGCAAAAAGCCTGATTTACACCTTGGTTGAAAATGGCAAAATAATTAAGGGGGGTTCTTATAAAAACAGGAGGGGTCCCAATAAAACCGGGAGGGGGGGGGGTAATTTGAAAAAGAATAAGCGGGGGAGGGGCCGTTTATTTGGATCCTTAGAGTACATTTGAGAACTTTTTCGCTATCATAAAAAGATGAATTATTAGAGACATTCTCTTGAAGGTCTTGCACAAAATCAGCTGATTTCGTGATAATAGGTCCTTTAAAATACAATAGCAAATTAAAAACGGCTATATATTGTATCGAATACAAATTTCTTTCTTGCAGTTTTTCGTTGGTTGTCACTCTTAAGTGTCGAATAAACGGGGGTCAAAATTAACGGTGGTCAAAATTAACGGTGGGGGATTTAAGATTTCAAAAGTGGCGGGGTGGGAAATATGCGGGGGTTGGAACCTCAACTGTGAGAAATTCTTTCTCAAAAATTGATAAACATAATAAGGTCTGGGGAAGGGAGGGTTTTTTGACACCTAGGAGTACACACACAATACTAAAAACAATGAAGAATTATCTACCTAAGAAAACAAGTGAGATATTTTCATGGCTGATCAAAGCACACGACTCTTGCCAATGGAGCCGTTTCAACTGGCAATTCTTTGGCTGCCATCTTGCCAGTTCCGCCGACACCATCTTACGGAAATCCGTACAGTTTTCACATTCGCAATTTTCCACGCCAATTCCACACAACCCGGTTTTAAGATTGCAACAGGGTGAAGGGCCTTCCGGATTACACTGAGAGAACAACCGGTAACCAGGAATGGGTACATTTTTACCGCACCTAAAATGGGAAGAATGTACATTGGTTCATTAGTAAAAAGAAATACGTAATACGCTATTCTCGACTCGGGGTGGACTTTAAAGATCTGAAGTACCTGACAGGGTCCCCAAAACATTTGCTTTTATAGGGTCGGTTTTCTCAATTTAAGCAGTTTTTTCAAAAACTGTGAGAAACTTTTAGCAACTTTTTCCAAAAACTTTGAGAAATCTTTCCTTCAGTCTCTGACACGGTCAAAAATTTGTCTCTGACAAGGTCCACTTTTCGCCATCCGGGCGGCACGTTCCCGTCGGTCGCCAAGGTCTAGTGCATATTTCGTCTTCAATCTGATGCATTACTCTGGTAATTCCTCAAGTCTAAATTTAAGTTTTCCATAATCTTGAAATTGTAGGGAGGAACTTGTGGTTTAAATTTAAGAATCAAACAATGATCTCGTTTTTTATAAGAACCAGGAAATTTCTGTCGAGGCTCGGATCCATGTTCTTAACTTTGTTCCACTTTTTTCTTAATTTTCCTACCCCTCCCGGGAGGGGAGCTCCCCACCCTTATAAATAATGCCTACTTGGTCTAAGCTTTCATTAGGATATTCCATGCTTAAAATTATAAGTTCTTCATAGTTTTTGTCTCAGGCTCGATGTTCTTATAAAATTGTTCTTATGAAAAAAAGGGTGTAACTGATTTACCTCAAATCAGGTCTGTGAAGCATGGGTGCCCATTCATTAGCTCTTCGTATGAATCGATCCAACTCTGCCCTTTCTCTGTAATCTTTCGCCGTCAGACCGGGTAATGAAACCCAGCTTCCTTCATCTACCAACGACGTTGTCCCATTTTCAAAACAAAATGGTACCTGTGCTGTGGCACCCACTGTAAGCTTGGTCATATATAAGTCTTTAACGTAAGGTAGCACCGCGAAATTGACGATAACCAGGAAAAGTAATGCTCCATAGATAATGATATATCGCAATAACTTGAACACACCCCGTGAATTTAAATCGGTGCGCATTTTTCTCGAATATTCACATAAGTGAATAAATAAACATCGAAAAAGTCGCTCTCAACTTAAATCATATTTTCCATCCATTATCCATTCTATTAAATGACTTATATATTCCTACAATTTATATGTTCAAAGAAAAAGATTCTGCGAATTATCTTGTCACTCAATCTCGATAAACACATGAAGATTAAAATCGAAATTGAATGACCCCCAGCAGACACCAAACGTTTTTTCAGCGTCCAAATAACGTTCTGACGTTGAAACAACGTTCGCCCTGCCTAACTGGGACTGGGCGCTCAATATTTTGATTTGCTGGCTGTTCCAAGAGAGACGATTCTCTCTCTACAATTCACAATAATCATCATTGCCTGATTTTTATCTAAAATTTCTTTATACAAACTCTCTCAAAATTCGAAGAATATTTTTATGAACTAATTTAGCCTGTTGTTTCCTAGCAACTCTTTCTCATTAAAGAAAACTACAATTTTGATAAGTGGGTGTGAATATCACTGATGAAATGAATACCAGCTTTTCTTCAATCTCAAAATTATCTTTCAATTTTGAAAGAAATTATTTGTTATTTTGAAAAACACAATTAGAGACCTAGAGACATTTTTCTTTTATGTCGGATGTTCTTAACTTTTTTTTGAAACCTTAACATGTTCTTCTTATGCACTTTTTTATGAGAACCATGAAATCTGGGATGAGCATTAATGGCTGTTCTCATTTTTTTGCCAAATTTAGGCTCAAATTGTTCTTATTTTGTTCTTATTTTAAAAGCCCTAGTACTCTTAAATTGTTCTTATGTTTTGCCATTTCTTAGCATCATCGTTCTTATATAAATTGTTATTTTTCTTATAAAAGAAAGCATATTAAAAACATGTATTCTCAATTCTTTGAGCCTGCGTAGAAGAGCCAACTGGAGAAAGAAAACTTCTTGGTTCAAATTCTATAGAATTGTAACTTTAAGTTGCAGAAATTATTGAAGATAAACCGCATTTTTCTGTTCGCAAGATCAACGTCACATCATTATGACTTTCCATGGAAAGATTTCAGATAATATTAAAGGCAAAGAGCATTCCATTACCATTAGGACCCCACAGTCACCTCTTAATTCACACATTCGCGAAATTATTTTTCCGAAATTCACGCAATCCCGATTTTCCAAAATCGGGGAAATTTTGCAACTCACACATTCACGCATCACGCAATAATTATGTAAACCGCTGGAGAGCACTATCAGAGTTGCATCAAATCAAACGCAAAAAATTGCACGATTTCATTTTATTTTACTGTTAAATTCGTATTATTTGATCCACTATTCGTCTTTCACTTTGTAGTTATTACGTCACACGATGACGTTAGCAGCGATTCAGATCAAGAGCAACTCCCTGAAACGTTGACCGGTTTGATCAAACGCTATACTGAAAATCTACGCATCTTCAACCTGTCTGAACGACCGCTTTATACAACCTTCCAAAACCAGGAATGTCACCAGGTAAATGAACCTTTCCAGAAAAGATTCCTACCCCTTGTTGAGGATGTTAACACCAACCCCCCGGATATCCGTACTGAAAATTTCAAACCACCCTAAATATCCTTGGCCTTGGTCTATCCTATATTCTTATCGGATTTTTTCTGGAAGAGCCCCTCCTCTGACCTCTGACTGAAAGATTTACCATTTTCCATTAAAACTGATTCTTTTAGAACTATTGTGCGGTAAAGTTGTGGAGACTTTAGTTTAGAAACCTTTGCGAAAATTTTTAAATCGCTCATTCGCAAAAGTTTACCTCGTGAAATAATCTTTCTCTAAAAAAGGCTAAAATATATCTTAATTTATTTCAACTGATATTTCTTCATTCGCGAAAAAGTTTATCTCCTGACTTTTACAATTCGCGCGAAAGTTTCTCCAAATAAAGTAATATCATTAAGCTTTTTCACTAAATTTTGATGGTTATTTCTTGTTACCGATCTATTTATGTTTTCCTTAATTTTTAGACGGTAGATTTAGGATGGGCCGATCATTTTACTCCTTCCCTTGACAAAATATCTCAGTAAGTCATTACCTTTGTCATCTCCTTCTTAAAGGCCTTCAGCCCTTCGAATAGTCTAGCATCTAGACTACTAGAGTTATCAATTTAGGAAAAAGTTTACTGACAACAAGACTCCAGTCTACCTTTAGCACCAAGTTTTATCTACTAATCTCCATTTTAGAATCATCAATTCTATACACTGTTGGCTTCAAGATGACGTAGAAAATGTCGCTATTCTTTACTGCAAGGCAAGTACCATAAAAATACAGACAATGTGACTTTTGTTCAAAAACATAGTCGAATGTGCGAACTGCACTGGACTCAACTTCAGTATTTTTCCAGCTAGCCCAATTGTAGTTGCTCAAATATACCAAATTTCAGTGAAAAAAACACCCCAGGTATTCGGCCAAGGAACAAGTGTGCAAAATTTCAGTCAAATCCGACCATTATTGAAGTCTCCAGCCTGCCCCAAAGTTTTCGGACAGAACTTTAGAATTGAGGTACGGACAAAAAAATTGAGAGAAAGTATTTGTTCAACTAAAATTTTTGTCCGAATAAAAACTTGGTTTTAGGTTTATATTTTTAACAGTTTAGTCGAACTAAAATAACTAAAAAGTTTAGAGGTGACTAAAACTTTGTCCGCCCAATAATTTTGTCCGACTAAAAGTATTGTCCGATAAGATAATGCACCCAAAGAATTGAATCTATGTCATGAGAATTGGACCAAGGAACTATATAATGGAAAGACCTTTTATTTATAGCTTCTTGATTAGAAACAGCTGGATGTAACTTTTTATAACTTTTTAAACTTTTACTTGACTTTCAGGGCGGTAAAAGTCGTGTTGGGTTGATCATAGGATGTTATATCAATTTCAGCAAACAATTAAGGTATGGATGGAACAAGTTTATATTTTTTGGCTTGTTTCTGGAGGGGATGGAGATGTTTTCAGTTTTGGTGAAAGTCCACCATGTTGTTTCCGCTTTCTTCAGGGTTTTCTCTGCTAAGAATGGAAAACAACATGGCTGACTTGCCGTAAAACCGACCTCATTCATGTATACTGTTTCAATCTTTTTCTCCCTTCAGCTCGGAAAAAGATGATTGGTGTAGATTGACCAAATTTTATGGATCAAGTCTTCAGCGATGTATGAGACCTTCTCATAAAAGGTCAGAAATATTTTCTATTTGTGCTAACTGATATCCCTGACAATCTTTTGCAGGCTTAATGGGTTTTTCCAGCAAAAATCCGTACCCCTACTGTTTAAAGTTTTCAATATTCTAGAATATCCATGGGGTAAGAATTTGAAGAACAAAGGATGTCCAGGGGAGTTTGAAATTTTCAATATTCTAGGATATCCATGGTGTAAGAATTTGAAGAGCAAGGATATCCAGGGGAATCGAAATTTTTAGCACGGATATGCAGGAAAATTAGACATCATCAACAGGTGGGAGTACGGATTTTTTCTGGAAGAGCCTAATCTTAAATGGAAAAAATATTTGGTATTAATTGGTTTAGTGTGCTTTCAGTAAGTATACATCTTTCTCAAGATCAATAAAACAACGGCTTATCTCGTATTCAAACAGACTTCATTTAAACACATCAGTTAAAGTACCCCAAAGGGCAATTCGCTGCTCTGAAATAAATTAAAATATATATACAGTAGCAAATGCTCGTAATCTTTTCTGGGATTTAAGCATCCCGGTATTTATGTTTTGGAAATGAAGCAAGCAATTATTTTTGCGTCTCGAGAAATGTGTATGTACTAGTTCTACCTAGATATCATTCTTTAACAGGTCATTATTTGGTCTTTGCTCAATCTGCACCCTCACGTTTATCGTCCGTCAGTATACTCCGTGCAGATTATCTGTTTTGCCGTAAATTTCCCGTGAAGTAGTCTCTGCAAAGAGGTATAAAAAATATTTCTGCAATGGTCTCAATTTCCCAAAAGATTTCACCCGCACTTCACCACGCTTGTTTACGCTTAGTTTGAAAAATCTAAGGCTAGAAATTTGCGAATGGGAACAGACCCTCTACAGAAATGAACTTTTGAATTTTCCGTATATATCGGGACAGACAAGTCTATTCGCTTCATGTTTTTTAAACTACGCAAATTTCTTTCTCTAGATATTTGCATTATTACAGTTGTATGTTGGATGGGAGTAAAAGGTTTTCAAACAGGTAAGATCCATTTTCCAATTCCCTTTTCTTAATCGTAATCTTTAAATCTTTCACAGAATTTGTTATTTCTGTTATGCGTCTTGATAACCTTCAGCGTTTCAGTTAATCGATGATGCCTAGTGTCGGTATAGTGGTTTTACAGCGGCGAAGCCTGTCTCTTTTTCGCTAGCCCCAGACTTCCTTGCGGGTGGATTTAGTGCCACACCACCTGCCGTCAAATCCCAATGACTTACTGCACAATTCGGTTGCTACCTATAGGAGTCTATAAATTCTTTTCTTGAAGAGTCAAGATTATCTACTTTTTGTCTTCAGACCTTTGTTGTTACGAACTGTCGTTCTGCACAATGTCCCTGCTGGTGATTATGGGTTGAATTTCCAGTTGAAAATCTATCAAGGATATCATCTTATTCATACCACAGATACATGGTAAAACCACTTTCTCGATTTTATCTTTCCAACCATAAGTATTTTGTTAAGTTTGGTTTAAGTTCAGATGGTTCAGAAGGCACGGAATGTTGTTTTAACGTCCAATCCGCTGGGATGGAGATGTGAAAAGATGGAGCTTTCTCTCATGTTCTCCCCCTCCCCCCGTATGTTTTATATATTTTTTAACGCCCGGACAGTGTTATCACCTCCGAACTAGCTTTAATTTTATTCTGATAATAACGTCTTATGAGAGATGACTGATAATCACTCACGTTTCGAATATTCCCTGTTCTCTGTAAATTAATAAAGTGCCGCATTTTAATTTTCATGTTATTTTTATCGACTGTATTCTCTTTGTATATAAAGGTTTGTTCCCGACGACTGCAATATTTTCCTCCTAAAACTAGAGAAAGAGATCACATTACAAGGAGATATAATGGTACGGTTTTATTCTGGGGATATTTTCACCGATGGCCTATTTTTTTTGTTAAATGAAATCGTGCAGTGGCGCGGATATAGAAGGTACTCAAAACGGAGAGTGTTGCTTTCGCTCATATTCCTTTTATGGAAGTCAACACTCTCCGTCAAAACTTTTGAGTTACCTTCTGTGTCCGCCTCTGTTGTAGCAAAACCGATGTAAAAATGAATTCTTTAAATCCCATTCAAGGAAAGCCATTTGACTGCCATTATTTTGCCGATCTTACTCACTAAGATTCGACAAAAAATTGTGCGACTACCGGGTGGTCCAAAAGGAACGTCCATGAAACTGAAATTTTGACATAGCGCTCTTTTTTACGCTAAGATCCCAAATTTTGCAGCGTTAAACAGCCATTTTCCAAACATTTCGGAAAGTTTCAAGATGCATAGCGTTGCGTAAAAGTTATGACTTTTTTAAAAAAATGTGTCAAAATTGACTTGCTTAATCGAAATTCACGCGAGTTTTAATCGCAATACAAAGCAATCTCAATGAGCCAAGATTTTTTTCTCTTTACTCTAAAAGTATGATCCTTTGTGACCTTTAGATCCAATGTGTACGAAACTATACACCATTGTTAACCAGCGTCTTATTTGGTTTGCAATTTCACACTGGAGATGTTAAAGAAAATCACAATTTAGTGTATGGGAAATATCAATTGGACATGATGCTTGAAGGTATGATTTCTTTCTTTCTTTCAATTTTTCAATTTTGGTTAGGGTCCGAATTCACTTCTATTCATAGAGAGAGATTGGTCCTTACGTGACCCGGACCGTCACCTGGGGTAATAGGTGACCTGGCTATTGTACACGATTCGGGTGGGGGTCCGAACCCACAGCCTTCTAATTAGCAAACCAGTGCGATACTAAATCGGTCACCGCACCCATTGATCCCATGTTACTTTTAAAAGGTCTTGTAAAGAAAATAAGTTCGATTCTATTCTTTTCTAGACACAAGGCAACATAGCTCGTCCCTTTCTCTCTGCAGGGATAGAAAAATCATGACAACTCGTACGAGAATATAGTTTTTCAAAATGAAGAACCTAAAATTTTCCAATTGTAATTTCTTTTCTTTCCCTTTTTGTTAGATTTCGGCAATCTTCCCATCCCAAATTACTTCGAAATGATCTTTTCGGTAGAGGAAAGAATTGAACTTGACGAAAATCAAAGTACGTATGAAAGTGGTTCAATTTCTTCTTCCTTATAATCTTTTAGTTTCCGTCACATCTGGTGGGAATTTCTTTATCGTTCGTTGAATATATTTAAGTCAGAAAAATCGTATCACTGAGTTTACGGCCATAGAAGGCTTTCCGGCATAAATAAGAGCGCGCTGGTAAAGTTGTGTAGCAAACAGGACGGTAAATCTAACGCTGTTAAACACTTGTCCGCCCGACTAAGTCTCATCCACTGAAAAACCGCTTTTGTGCATTTTTTTTCGGGTTTGAGTTTGAAAGAAATATCCTCATAGACTATAGCATATAAGTTTTTATCGGTACCATATATTAAAGTTCACACGAAATTTCTGCAAGATGAACTGTCTTGACTTAAAGTTGGTTAAAGTTGAAGTTCTTTTATAATATGGCAAATCAATCAGAAAATTGACTTTGTTGTAGAAATGGGCATAGTACGTGTACGGGTTCCTTTGTTTTTTCATTGTTTTGCAGTAACCAGTGGTTACCGAAAATAACTTCATGACGTATTTAGAACTGTAGAAAAAGTGATTTCAAGTGTTGCCCAGTTGTATCCAATTAAAATGATAAAACATAGGGTAATTTTCAACATAGCAGGATACAAAACAAAACAAAAACGATTTCGTTTCCGAAAACAGTTTGAGGTTAATTACAAGCAGTTTGAGAGCTAACTGGTTCAAGTACAGTTTGAGAGCTAAGTGTTCCGAATGCAGTTTGAGAACTAACTGGTTTAAATGCAGTTTGAGTGCTAACTGGTTCGAATGCAATCTGAAATCTAACTGGCTCAAATGCAGTTTGAGAGCTTACTGGTTCAAATGCAGTTTGAGAGCTGACTGGTTCAATAGCTCTACGCAAGGGGCTATTAAGGACGTCAGGCGCGTCTGTGGCGGCATGTATATAGATTCGCTTAGAAGTTTTGCTTAGACGAATTATGAACAGGTCGCCACAGATGCGTCTAACGTCCTAGATAGCCTCTTGCGTAACCTCGCTATCATCGCTTTAGTTCATTTTCTGGTTTTGTATTTCATTCTCAGAATTATGCTGGGCCAGTCTTTCTGTTTAATTGTTGCGAAAAAAATACGTTGCTAAGTTAGATTTTAGGGTCATTAAAAAAGGTGGAACCCTTTTAATAAGCATCGAAAAGAAAAGATTAGTTGAACCCTCTTTAATTTCTTTTCTCTGTCACTCCCAAGTGCTTTGCGATATAAAGAGTGAGTATTCTCTTGCTCGACTGTATATTCTTATAAAAATTGTTTGTTTTACTTTTTCCCATGAGCTTTTTTGTTTGGCGGCATTTCATCAACTGATGTTACGGTACGGAATAAAAGATTTGTTCGCTCGACAACGCTAAGGTGAAGTCACCAAGGGCTGACAAGCTTTTGTTAATAGGTTTTGCTTCCTGCAGAATGTAGAAGTCAGGGTAAAAAATTGATCTAGAAAAGCTACATTTTTTTCAGACGGATGATTTGGCATTTCAGAATGTCCCATTTAGTCTTAACTAAAAATGATTCTCTATAAAAAACATGGTTTTCAATTTATAGTAAGCCTCAAAATATAGCTTTAAGCGGAACTTTCACACAAATTACCTTACTGTAATATGGATATCAGGCCTGTACCAAATCCTACTTTTTATGTAGCTGACGATGGTAAAAACGTGAAATATCGGGCGGGTTTGGTACAGGCTTGTTACTATCAAGAATATTAGAATAGGGTCAAGGTCTAATATCTGTTATGTTTTCAGAAAATCAACAAGAACCTCTGATAGGGTTCGTTGAAATTAAAGTTTTCAAAATTCAAAATTATGTTATTTTCAAAACTATATTTCAGGGAATTCACATAGGAAAATATAGCAACCAAAACTTCTATAAACGGGAAAACACAAAAAAAAAGACTTGTTTGAAAGAGTCTGGACCAGATCAAAAGTATTCTTACAGAAGTTTTGGAACTTTTTTTCGCTTAAAATTCCATTCTAATTGCAACGAAATCATCCGTCTCTCTCTCTCTTTCGATCTTAAAGAAACTGACAAAGCAAAAGGGTTATAGAGCAAGCAGGCTTCATCAAAATTTATGTAACATGATTATATGTTATCTAGATATCATTGACTGATAACGATGCCCTCTTGACTTGACAATCTTGAACAAAAAATCACTTCAGTTAGCATATAGATATATATGTTGAAGTGGTTAATAGTTGGCAGCAAGCTTGTATTTTTGTGGCAAAGGTTAATGGAACATTAATGCATTTAAAATTGATTGAAAGTTTTTTTCTCAGTTTTTTTAATACTTATTACAACCTTATTTTTTTATGTAATAAGAGTTGACTAGTTGTTGCTTCCAGGCACTTTTTTCTGCCATTTTGAGTAATGTTTGATGTCTGATTAACCAGGTATTTAATTTCATAAAATTAATTTTCGAAAAATACATAATTTGATGAAATAATTGCTAATCTGGTAACTGGTTTCTGTCCAGGGTAGGGGGGGGGTTCATTGATATGGTCTGACCTTTGAAAAATTCACTGTAAGAACCGGTTTTTCGGCAAACTTTGCACTCCACTGTAAGGGTCAGAGTGGATCCGAAACCGTCGTTTTGAAACCGAGCGCCCCCTCCCGGGGTTTTCTGTAAAATAAGCAGTCAATTTGGTGCGTCAACCATCTTGATGCCAAGATATACGTGACAAGATGATCCTATATACCTTTAGTTTAAAACATTCCATCATTTATGTATTGCAAATCTAGTACTTGTTCATTTGGCTTATACCATCACTCTTAAATCTAACAAAGTTTATTTTTAATGCGATTTGCAAGGATTATTATAAAGGGAAGGGTCCATAGATTGTTATGACTGCAAAGCCTTACACTTGTTGTCCTATATTTTGATGTTGTTATTCCTATAAACAAGATCTGAGACCAAAATAGCAGATCCTCTTGAATTTATTGGTACTTGACTATCGAGAGACGCACTGGTGTTACTTTATCATTCAGTAGTTTTGCTTATTCCTGTCTTTCTTCCTTCGTGCTGTATGTTTGGTTTTTGGTTGACTTTTCGATAATGGTTTTTAATTGACAAGGTCAGATGACTTTTCTTCACTTTAATAACTAGACTGGTGGAGTCGTTTATAACGTAATTTCATTCGATGCGTTAAAATCTATCAACAGTGGGTAGTTTGTATAATATTGTTGTAGTAGTCAATAAATTTTTGTTCAATACCTCGTCTTTCTTACTTTAAAGTCGTTTAGATGCTCGACCATCTGATGGTTAGTAATTTCTGAAAATTCCCAATAGGCACACAACGTTATTCCAGCATTGTTTCAACCTCCAAACAACGTTGTTTCAACGCCAGAGTGTTATTTGGACGTTTAAACAATGTTGTGTCTGCTGGGTTGCGCCTTTCGCATTCTATCAACACAAGAATCATATTCTTATCTTCCTATCTTTTTAAAAGATCTTGATTTTTTATGTGATCGATTATTCCTTTGGTATTGTGCTAATAATTTGTTCTCATCATTTAACCCTTACACACACACACACACAATGATTTTTAGTGTTGAATGCCTTTCTCCCTTTTCTCTAATCAGAAGCTGTTTGATTTACTAATTAATGTTGGATAAAAGAAGGCGTATTTTTTTATCAATTAGCTTTATTATCTACTTACAACTTGTTCTTTTAAAATGCTCAACAACATTCTTATGCGAAAAAACAACAACATAACTTTGACCGAATATCCATACGAGAATGCAAATCCAATTAAAATGTCCTTATATCATAATTTTGGAAATCTGTTTCGATAAACTCGAGCGCGTCTCACTAGTGATGTATTTATAGTTTTTTTATGTCGATTAAGAAAAAAAATTGTAAGCCATCTAAAGTCCCTTAGGGCTATATAACCATTGTTTTGCTGTGGTTGTAACCTCTCATTTATATCAGTTGTGTGGGTGACCTCGAGGAATGTACTTTCAATGTTATGGAGTCTCTTTTTCTATTGCACCCGTGACTTGTTTCTTTGATGGTGTAAAGATTTGAAAGATATATAAAACTTTTGGGATAATTTACTTTTTCTTGTATTCGAATTTTAGTTCAAGGTGAGTTTATCTTCTTTGGAATCGAGTCTCGACAGTTTTAAGGTCTGGCTGGTTGCATACGCAGTCTAATTCATGAAATTCATGTCATGCCATATATTTCATCTTTTCATACGAGAACATCCTAGTAACAGGCCGGTGTTTGCTACTAATTTTGAGTGGTCCCCCAGACATTCTGTACCAGAGTATTACCTCATGTTTATCGTTCGTTAGTATACTCCGTGCAGATTATCTGTTTTGTCGTAAACTTCCCGTGAACTAGTCTCTGCGGTGGAGTGTAAAAAATATTTCTGCTGTGGCCTCAATTTGACAAACAAATTTCACCCGCACTTCACCACGCTTGTTTACGCTTAGTTTGAAAAATCTAAGGCTAGAAATTTGCGAATGGGAACAGACCCTCTACGGAAATGAACGTTTGAGTTTTCCGTATATATCGGATCTAAACTAAGCGCTCACAGAGATTGGAAAATACTTTGAGTTATGGAGAGGTTGGACTAATCGAGAGTCAACTTTGAGAGTTTCTTATAGTTGAAGAAGTTTTTTGTCTCTATTATTCAGCTCTGGGAAGAGAAAACTGAAATCATAGTTTTCGAGTCTATTCGAGTGTTTAGTAGCCTTAGTTCACTCGTTCGAGTGGACCGAAATTCCAAACAGAACGTTTGACCCAAAGTTCTTTTGGTCTTACGTCTTTTTAATTTTATCATCGTTTGGGTTTCTCATTATAAATTCCATATACAGTAGTTAGATACTCCTGCTTGTTTAAATCATTTTGACGAAGAATTTTTTCATGGTTTTCGTTTTAAAAAACAATATGATTTGAAAACAAATTTTCCCTTTACAATCCCTTCATGTTTGTTTGTGTAATTTTTTTTTCCATTTGAAAACGCGATGAAAAGAAAACTCGGACATTTTGATGTTACATAGTATGTACTGTGTTCGTGTTTGCTCCTTTTGAAGTCGTCGTATTGAGTTGTTTGTGGAAAATTTAGGGCACTTGAAATATTTAGGGCACGTGAGGCACTAGGATACGTGAAGCACTAGGGCAAAAACGTAGAATAACGAAGAGGATACCCCGAGAACGAGGTTGGTACAAGTCAGTTATACTACTGTATCTCGGGTCAATCAGTACATTTCTGTCTTCCTATCCCCCCATAATAATGTACCGGATAATCTTAAACGATTCAACTCAATTTTTGTATAGTAAAACTCACAACTGATACCATGACATGATAATATGATACTTTGTGCAATTTCGATTTATCGTGTTTTTTTTGTTTTGTCTTGTTGTTTAGTGTTGTGCTTGAAACTCCGCGTGCGTTCGTTGGTACCAAAGTCTCTAAAAATCGTTTGAATAAAAGAGACAAATTTTTGTCTCGATGCTTCGTTCTCCAATCTGGTTTAAGAAACTTTACTACGGAAAACTTTGACTGTTGTACTGGAAAATCAAATGCGGGAGCAGACACATGACGTTGTCCCAACGTTCAATTAACGTTCTGACGTTGAAAAAATGTTGTCTGAACGTTAAAACAACGTCTCACCGTGCGCCTGCTGGGTCTCGTGCCAGTGTATTTTCAGGATTTCAAAAACCTTTCACTTTAAGAATGGATCAATTTTGGTCATTGAAAAACTGAAATTGCCAGCAGACACAAAACATTCAAACAACATTGTTTCAACGTCCAAAACAATGTTCTGACGTTAAAACAACGTTGTTTGAATGTTAAAACAACGTTCGCCGTGCATGCTGGGTAAAAATCTGAAAAATTGCCCTATCTATCTTCCAATTGTTTATGTTTAGCGATTATATCAGTGGTATATAGTTGTGTTAGACTATCAACCACACACTTCCCTCTTAGCACCCTGTCTGTCAGTTGGTTGGGATTCGAACACAAAGGATTGGTTGATAGGCTAACACTACCATTCATTGATATATCACTCGCATATAGACTGATGATCGAAGAATCGATTGACAATAACTGAGCTCAGTATAGTATAGTTTGTATGTGTTATATTCTTTAAAGTCGAATTTTACAAAATAGCAAATTATGTACAATTCTAACACATTTGTTGGTAGTTTTTTTTGACGTCCTTGGACTTCTTCCTCTAACAGTATAGTAGATGTGAGCCAGATGTATCGAGATAAATTTAAACACATGTTGTGTTTCAGTCACAAATATGCTTAACTCGATTTTTTGTAACTCGACTTTTCCGAACCTCAGATTTAACTGATTTAATATAAGTTCGTTGATAGTTTTTTTGAACTCAATGTCCGACTCAATGACTATTGGAATTTCATGTAAATATTGGAATTTTGTTTGTTTGTTTGTTTGTTATTTATTGTATATGACAAAAAAATAGATAGCTACAAAGGCTAATACAAGTCAACCGAATTTTAGGTCTTTTTAAATCAAGCCGACACTACCGTCTATGTAGACTTTACAATTACAGGGGCATAACGGTGGTCTCTCCAATGCTTAATTTTCAGGTCATTGAGATGTCGAAGCTCGGGAACTAATTCATAAGATATAAAGATAATAAGAAGCAGCTACTGCTACTGGTGGTAGTAGTTTTCGAAACATGGAGCTATTTCGTATTCTGGTGTTAATCTCGAAAAAGTCATTAAAAATATATGACAATCTAATTTGAATAGAGACAGAATTAATGAAATCAGCAAATCGTCAAATTAATATTAGATGTATATCATGTTCATGTCAAGCGGCACATGAAACAGTCTAGTCTTCAATTGGTCGGTAAATTACCCAGACAAGCGAACCGTTAGATTATACCGTTAACTACGGCTTCCCCGGCTTTTTGGTGCCAGATGTCGGCTTTCTTTATTATTTTATTAAGTAGCTTGATGTAAAGTAGAACACGAAACAGGCTAGTTTTCAATTGGGCAGTAAATACCCAGGCTAGCGAACCGTTAGATTATACCATTACATACGGCTTACCCGGTGCCAGATGTTTCACTATATCTTTGAGTAGCTTGAAGTTACCTTGATTATATTCATAAAACGTTGGCATAGGATTGTAGACTTTTTTTAAATAGCAGAAAATCAGCAAAAACATAGTATATAGCTTCCCTCGTAACCCCCGCTTAACGCTTTTGAAAGTGGTCTGTTGGCATCAGGCCAGCAAGGTAGACATAAATATTTTTACGATTTTCCGTTCTACTAGAACAAAGGAAATATATTTTCCATAGGTTAATCCCCCTGCTACCCGGACTAGCCTGCGGAAATGTAGAGCTTAGGCTGTGAAGACCCGTTCGTCGTCGTGATTATTCTCGGGTGCTTAACCTCGCTATTGTAAACTGTCACGTGATTGAAATAACGAGGCGGCTGGGCAATTGTTACGCAGCAAGCAGAGAAACGGCTGTCGCTGAAGATTGAAAGAAAAAGAAATGTATTCTGTTAAAAAACTGTTAACCGTATTACTTCGAACAAACGCCCTTTGAAATTCCAAAAATTTAATAAAGGCTCCGGGCATGTACGGTATGAATAAAGAACACAAAACTCTTCTGAGGGTGATATTTAAGGACTGACTTGGCTTTTTGCTAGAATGTATGTTTTACATTACTTATCTCTATGCAAAACATTGAACAACATAATTTATAGAGTATAATTTCAAAAGGTTGTTCCCTATCTTTTTTACATATCGAACATTTTAATGTTTATATATAATTCGTGACCACATTAAAAGATTGTAATCCTATGAACAGAAAATATCTCATTTGCTTTTCGTTTCGAATTGGTAAATGTGTGAGTCAGGTCGGAAGCATGCGTAAAACAAAGCACTAAAAGTCATTTTGAGTCGATTACAAGTTCTTAATACACTTTCTAACAAGATTGAACTCTCTAATAATAGAAATCGAATTTCGACATTTTTTTCTTGTAATTACATCATGTGATGACGTCATCAGAATTTTTGACAGTCCATATTGTGTTAAACCTTAATTTGGTGTTTTCGGTTTTCGGTCAATTCGACTTCCTTGGATATGAAGTTTTTTAGCATTCAAGAGATAGCATTGTCATGGATGGGAAATTACTAGTAGACTGGTAGATTTTTTTGATTTCTAACAACACACAAACTGCGTTTAGCAAACTTTGGTTTAAAGACTGGACAAGTCTGGAGGGAGTAAAGTCCTATAGTACATTCAGATCTTTTAACCACAGAGAACAACGTTTTCATCCATAACAATCAGCAGTCTGATCTAGATTTCTAAGAACACAATAACTGCGTTTGGCGTCCATATGACCTGGAAAAAGGGAGTAAGTCTAGTATATTCAGATAGAACATTTAACCACAGAGAACAACCCGTGGGGTAGTGGGGAGAGGGGGGGGGAGTCTCAACCTCAACTCTACCGTACTTTCGGAAAAGTAATTTGCAGTGCAGTGCAGTGCAGTGCAAAATTTGCTGAAAAAACCGACCCTACTTGCATTTTTCGGCCATTTGCAACCAATTTAGCAAAGAATTTCGAAATTTTCTCAAATTTCCTATCCATACAGTGCACCTGGCTTTTGTCAGAATCTCAAAAACTCTACCCTTAAGGGCTGCATGTCCGGTAGGTAGGCCACTATACAATGAGTGCCCCCCTCCCCTCCCCCCCGGGAGAACAACGTTTTCATATATAATTTATGTAAATTCGAGAACCTTACTCACATCAATAGTTTCCTGTGGTTTATACAATGCTGGACAAAAGTTTTGTAGATTCTTTTAGAAATGTGCTTCTTCCTCCAAGGTTGATTTAGTCAGCTATTGCTACAATATGCCAACAGGTCACTTTCAAAAGCATTGAGTGGAGTTAAAGGGGCAGTTTATACCGTATTTTTTGGTGATTTCTGCTATTAAAAAAAAAGTCTACAACCTTCATGACCGACTGTTTTAAAATGAATGAGTGGCATAATCTTGATGTAAAATTTTGGAACCTTAGCTCACATCAATGGCTTCCTGTGGGTTCTATCGCCTTCGTTTTGACAGAAACTTTTACTGTGTTACTATACCCAGCAGGCACGGGGTCGTTGTTTTAACGTCCAAACAATGTTGTTTCAACGTCAGAACGTTATTTGAACGTTAAAACAATGTTGGAACAACGTTCTATGCCTAATAGGTACTTAATCCCTTTTAGCTGCTCATTTAACGAAACGACTTGTTTGGCTCTAAATCTCACATGAATCTACAACCTCTTTATGCAATATCTGTTTTGTTGTTGTAAAAATGTGGTATAAAATGATAAATCTGGGCCATATCTTTTCCCATATAGAAAACCTCTTTGTTTGAAATTGATATTGAACGGTTTGTGTCTCGGTTTTCAAACTTTCTTGTAATGCAAAATAGATGTGGTGGATATTGTTTGAGGTGAAACGCTTTTTCCCTAAACCAAATGAAATAAATTGCAGCTTAACTATGCAAATGATAAACTTTTAAACTGGCAGGCAAGAGAATTCGAAGTTTCTTTTTGGTTTTTGCAGAGATCTACTATAGTTTGTTGAAAAGGGAAGTTGAATGCTCGAATGAATTATTTTACTATGGTTAGAGATACTGTTGATTTTAAGGGTCGTGTCCTATATCGGGTCTCAGGATTTGGTTTTTTTCAGAAGAAAATCTGATTTTTCTCAACACCAGGCCTTCTGGATATCTTTGGTCTTCAAATTCTTACCCCCTGGATATCTTTGGTCTTCAAACTCTCACCCGCCTGGATATCCTAGGATATTGAAAATTTTAAAACCTGAAGTATCCTATATCGTCAATAATGGGGGTACGGGTTCTTTCTGGAAAAGCACGTGAGAGGATAACAATTTATAGTTACACCGGAAAACACCTACTGTGATCTTCAAAATTCTTCACTCTTCTGCTTATAACTCAAAAGTCACTATTATTATGAAGAGGGTTTGTATATTTCTTTTGAGATATATGACTTAATCTGGACATTATAATAAAATCAAGTGATTAATAAATTCTTGGTTTTGGTTGCAGAGAGAGGGAGGAGTATTTGAGAGCCCATTGAATAATTCTTAACCATTAGAGCCCGAAGGACATCATTTTGCGGACCACATTCTTTTGATTATAGATAGCCACTTTAAGGCATATATAAGCATGAAGAGAGCTTTCTAACGACACCAAGTTTTTTTGTATATCGTGCTACTATAGCCTGGACAGTCATTTGAAGTTTGAATTTGAATTTTTTATAACAGATTTGTGGAAAAATTTTCATTTACTTAAAAACACTACAGAGTCTAAAGGGTTGACTTTCATTTTTTTTAGATTTGATTGAACCAGCAAAGATGACAGAAGCTAACGGTAAGAAAGTCATTCATTTAAAAGTTTTAGTTAATTTGACTACTCCTTTATATTATCGTTTATCCATGGTATCAGGTGATTTGATCTTTGCTATGTCAGCAGGCACACAATGTTATTTCAAAGTCCCAATAAACGTTCTGACGTTGAAACAATGTCTGCTGGGACCGAAACATGCGTAAGATCAGGGCGTTTGTCTCTTGTTGTGTTTTAAAAACAATGAAACTAGTGGCAAGCAACTTGCTTTTTATGGCCCATCCGTTGCAGAGATTACGTCATGGTATCAAAAAAATAGATATGAGGCATCACATTTTTGTTTTGCAAAAACAGAACAACAAAAGCGTGATTTTAGCATTTGGGATTTTCTAATTTTTATAGATTTTATCGATGATTTGCCCGCGGTTTAATAATAAAAAATGTGTACTGCACATTAAAAATAAAAGGAGATTTGAAATTTTACACGGAAAAACAATGTAAACCTAGATAAAACTTTGTTTCCGAATGAAAAATTCCGTTGATGATATATAGGTTAAACAAAAGCCAGCTTGAAACCTGATCAGTATTAAAATTCTATCCTTATAAACTCTGCTTGCGGAAGTTGTTGCTGAAAAATGCTTTTTAAACTACGTGACATCGTATTATCTCCCTATTATCGGTTACCTCCCTTATGATACGATATAAGAATATATGTATAAAGGGCCTGATTGATTTCAAACTTCCTGTACTCTACATATCAGTGTTTTATCTTTTCCCAGTAAGCATCGAATATTAGCGTTGTACACTGACTTTGTTCTCCTTCGTTGATATTTTTTGGTAAATAATATCTCATTAGGATAAGGGATCAGTCATACAGTATTAATTAACTCACATGATGTAGTCCTGGTGTTATAAAACATCAATTCTGTTTATCATTAGCGAATCTAAACATTTAGGACACGAACGCGGCGATAGGATCGTCATGGTCAGGAGTAAAAACATTGTTTCACTACTCTTAAGTGCTGAATAAAGGGGCAGTTGGAATTTCAATTGTTGAATACACTGAAGTAGGGCGAAAATAGGCTAATTACAGCAAAAAAGGCATTTTACTTCAGTACTTGGGAACTTTTATCAAAAAATGATAAACGGGTGAGGGGGGGGGGCGTTTGTTTTGCTCGTGATAA
>JAUJPO010085115.1:0-40058 GCA_032270745.1 Tiaropsis multicirrata | reverse complement strand
AACTAATGAACCAATCTCGAGAAAAGTTCATAACAGACGAACGAACGAACGAACGAACGGACGAACATAGGTTAATTTATAGGACCTCCTCTGGTAGGTCCAAAAAGAAAATTTGTTCGTATGATAACCGAGCCAGCCCACCTTGCCGAGATCTCGGTTTATTTTAGGCGAGGCGGATGAAAATTTCCCATATGAACACTCATCCCGGTTGACCGGGCTGGATTTCTTTTTACTTTTTCATTCAAGGTTCTTGATCACGTGAGCGGGATGAAAAATATTAATAATAACCCCTCCTGACCGGGCCAGCCCGTCTCCATAGAACAACCCCTAAAGCAATAAACAATTAAAGACCAAATAGGTTGAAATTTGATTAAATTACCAAACGTAAAGGAAAGATGGTTGACTATTTCATCGAGCCCTTCGTTTTTCCATCTTTTAGCTCCCATTGTTGTGCTGTGTCATTGGCGTCACAAATTGCCATGGTTACCAAAAAATATTGTGCACCATCTTGACTTAAACACATACCATACGCAGGATTGTATAAACGATGTAAATGCTAAAGAAAGGTTCAAAAAGGATATGCGTTTTTTTATAAGAACAAAGTATATAAGAATACAATGCTTCGAGGTCAGAAAACATTTGGAGGCTTTGGCGTATCAAGAGTATAGAACAACACACGTTTCAATAAAAAGTAATCAAGAACATTTTAAGGCCTGAAACCAAAAAAGCTAAAAAGCATTTAGAAGGCTTCTTCGAATTTTAATGTTCTTTTAAAAAAACGTGTGTATCATATGTGCCAAAACTTCTTGCCAATGAGACAGTGCTGGGCAAAAACAGAAAGTCAAATAACATAAGCACCTTTTGAGATTAGGTTTGAATAATTTGGGTACACCTCTCATGGTGGTGATTAATTAATACTTATTATAATTTCTAAGTCATTCTTCAGTTACGACCACACCGCCGTTAGATAAAAATGTCATAAGGCGAGACCAACTTGATAAGTTGTTTTACGGCCCACCCGACCCTAAAATTCGAAAAATCGAAATAAAAATAAAGTTGAATTTTGGTAGTAATTTTCATTGTTGCCGACTGCCAATGTTGATTCTTTGAGAATTTTATGTTCAATTTTTCATTTTTCCCACGAATTCACCCTTTCCGTGTCTTCAAATTTTCTATTTTGCATTTTTGTGATGATTTAGTACTTTTTCCTGCCATTTTAGGATGTTTCATGGGTGAAATTCAACTTTATTTTTTATTTTTTTGCCGACCGACCGACCCTCTTTAACTTGGACTCGCCTAATATCAAAAGGTGAAAAAATCCTTTTCACATGGCGAACCGTTTTTTTCCTATAATTATTTTCACGAGCTAATTAAAATTAAAGCTTGCCTGTGTGTACCAAACCCAACTTCTTCAACACTGCCCCTGTGGAAACCAAAAGCTCAACAAGGTGAAAGTTGGTTGGGTGAAATGGTAATGTTTTTCTAGTAGGGTCATAGAAATCTATTGTTCTTTCATCATACTTTCAGTGGGGTGGCTCTTTGCATTTCTTTGTTTTACCACTGGGGTGAGAGAGAATGACCGATTTTCTACTGGGGTGACCAGTGTAGGCGGATTTCAGTGTGTCACAAGCACATATAGGTGTTTATGAGGATTTTGTGTGTTCTCCACGTGGAAAAGAAAGCGAAGTTTAATTGTTTTTTAACTTTTAATGACTAATGCAATAAAAAGTTAATTTTTTGCGTTGGTTGTTTTCAACAAAAATACACGAGATCAAAAAATGAGATTTCATAAACAAAGAAAATTTGTTAGGTGCCCTTGTTAAAATGGTGAAATTTGAAAAGAACTTCATTGTTAGCCGTTCCTGTAAATGGGGACTTCTCATAGTATGCACCCCCCCCCCACTTTGTTGATTTGGGTTGTAAATGTTGTGGTGGGAGTTGGGAATTTCAGGATTTTTGGTGGGGGATAATAAAGGTTATGCTGGGGGCTTATTCATTTAGGTTGGATTCAGTTGGATTCTTTCACACATTTTCCATTGATTCATCCAGTATTTTGCAAAAGAGTTTCATGTAATGTAATCATGTAATCACACACTTTTCTTATCAAATTTTCTTATTGTCATGCTTCAAACTTGCTATAAGTTAGGGGTTGTTTTGAGGACCTTATCTCAGATATTTTAGGTGGGGAACTGAAAATTTCAGGTGGGACCTGGAATCCCCTTGCACACTATGCTCCTCGACACTCCTCGGAAATCATCTAAAATTTACAACTCACACACGATAATAAAAATTGGGCCACTGAGTGGGATTGGTACAGGCTGAATCTACAATAATACTTCGATCGGATTGATCGTAAAACTTTTGGTGATTAGAGGAGTTGTTTTTTCCTTTCACTGCTGTTTCTGCGTATTAGAGGGGATACAACCCCTGTCCCTTTTATTAACCAAAGTGCTAATTCTCAACCTATTCAAAGAATTTCTTATCTTAACGTCCCGCGGGTTATTAAACAACCTTTTCGATATAAGAGCATACAGATTTCGACTTACTTTAAAATATTTCCATTGTTGACCAGCTTTATCACTGTGACATTTCATGAGACGTATTTGTTTAACTCCCACAGCGTAAAACAACTCGACATCCAAACATAATTTGTTTTTGCCGTGTTTCAAGCGGAGCTCTTCATCGCCAGTGTAATACCAGTCCTAAGGAGAAAGAAAAGATCACGTTGTTGGCGTGAAAGGATGAGCTTTTTATTGGGCACATCTTCATTCAGTTGATTGTTACTTGTCTGATTTGCCTACCACCCAAAGTTCTTACCTTATATTTCGACCTGTGACATTTATCAGATACCAGTGAAGATTTTGAGCGCGGTTCAGATGTTCCCTTGACAGCAATGCACAAATAACTGCGGCGATTAACAAGCTTAAAAAAGATTAAAAAAATCAAAATCGAAATAATAAGAATTTGGCATAATCAGTGGTTAGCCGCGTAAACAGTAGCTCCAATAAAATGGAGTCACAACCAAAGCTCGGCTAAACACCAAGTAGACACTTAGACAAGGTCACACATGGATGTTTAAAAAAGACTAGAATTTTAAAAGAATCGATTTTACTAAGTTCTTTGTGTTTGATCTACCGACATAATTTAGCCAGATTCATAGTATAGTTTTGGAAATATTAACCTTTAGCAACCGTTGTATTTTTTTTTAATCCTGATTTTTTTCTCGCTTTTTCATGAATTTCAAACTTCAAATGTAGATTGTGGTCACAGTGATAAGTTTCAAGAAATTCCTTTGTACCACTGAAAATCCCTCAAAATAAAAGTGAAAATGTAAAACTCACAGATACCGACAAGGCTTCCACCTTGTTATTGGACCGACCAACGCCAACAGCATTCCATGGTTGACCCTTCCTCACGCCAGGGATGGACATTTCAGGGTAGACCTCATGTAGAAACCAATCGAACGATTTACAATTTAAATCTCGGCGTAACGTCAAACGATCGCTTACGTTTGGTTTATATGAGCGCAATGAAGGACGTACGGCATAGAAATGCTTTTTATATTCATCTAACCATACTTCGGCAACTCGCACAGCATTGTGTCCGTCAAACGAAAGATCACTTTGAGTGTTACCGGATCGTTGGCTGCGAAACAAGTGACCAACACGTGAACATGGACTTATTTCCAACCTCCCTCCGCACATCCAGATCTGAAAACAAGATGAGATGGGTTGAACCAAGTGCACCTAATCATAACAACACTAACATGTTGTATTTTTTGAGGGGTTGAAGTGCCGTTCAATTTTTGCTCAAATAAGAACTAAAATTTCCCTTCCGAGGTATCACACAACACAACACCCTTGTAACAGTTGCCTGTACCAGCCGATACCGCTTTTTCCTTCTAAAGTTATAGATCGACACTATGGTCAAAAATCGGGTTGAGTTCTAGTATAGACAACTACTGTGCCAGTAAAACGGTGGAAATATTTATGTCGGCGAGGATAAATTAAGAGGCAAAAATCCATCGGGAATATTAATCAGAATCGGATTTTTTGTTCCATTGGGGATACGGAATTTTATTGATTGTTAGCGAAAAATTGATGGGGATGACACATTTTACTTTGTCGATCAAAATCTAAAAGGGATATCAAATTTTGTGTTTTTCAATGGGAATGGGCTCTTTTCCAGTGGAGACGAACTTATAAGCTGATTTTTGACGGGGAACGGTTTTTCGAAACTATTTTTCCAGTCGAATGGGGGTCCCACCGGGTCTGTAATATGGGGGTGTCACAGAGGTAAGAGAGACAACAGGCTTTTGTTCAGTTTAGTTGGCAAAAAGAATTAACTCACTCTGAAAGATATTTCCAAATTTTCTCCACCCCAGATCTCCATCTTTTTATCATAAGAACCAAGCTCAAAGAAATATTTACGATCAATGGCGAACAATCCTCCTGCCATTGTTGGTGACCTGAAAAGAAACTTTGCATATACTGAAAGAATTGTATCAGGTGCAATAATACCCCCCCCCCCCCCATTAAGCGTTACGTAATAGAAAAACAAGCCAATAAAAACTATGTAGTTCAATTAATCGAAAAGTCGCGTCCGTCGTCGTGATTTATCTCGGATACTTAACCTCTCTATCATTTCCATAAAAAAAGCTTACTTGAACGGATCTTTTTTCGGGTTTCCACGTTCCGAATCGGGAATTTGTTCCCAGCCGAAAGCAAGACTCCAGGTGAATCCACCTCTCACGATGGGAGATGACGAATACACAAACGTATGTGGATCGATTAAATCGATGACCGGACAAACGACGTTTTTTCGATCAACTCCGATCCTTTCAACAAGTGGTTCCAGCCAATGACTATTTACTTCACAGTGACTATCCAGGAAAACCAAGACGTCTCCTACAGCTGCACTGGCGCCCAGCAAACGCCCTCGTATGAGACCTTGTCGTTGGCTAGTTTGGATAAGTTTTATGGTGACCACTTTCGTTGATTTGATGAACGTGTAAATTTGTTTTATATCGGCTGAAATGAATAAACATAAAAATCAGTATCCAGATTGGCTAGTTAGGCTTCCTGTGTCATAAACAACATTGTTATGATTATAATCTCATGCCATCGTGACAGAATCATTTTTATACAAAAAAATGCCTGACATAGACAATGAAATTTTCAAAGTAATGGAAATAGGCTACTCATCGAATCTCCAATTCAAATTTCTTTTTAGAAAGTCAATTATAATATTAAAAATAATGACAGGAGACAAGCAAACTCATACTTTCAGTGCTGAAGTCATCAACCAATAAGATCTCTTCGATGAGATCACGTGGGGTTTGTCGAAGAATACTGCCCACAGTTCGAAGCAATGTTGAATCAGCCTCGTTGTGGAACGTAATAATGATGCTACATCGTAACCCTTTCGTTACGAATTGAGATTTACACCTACATGGAAAAATTAGAATTTTTTTTTAATTGAGGTCTTTTTACAAGAAAAAATGATTATAGATAGTGCTATAGATACACCATAGTCACAAGAAGAGATTGGAAACGCTCGGGCCGTCGCTTAAGCTTTTTGCCTACGGGAAAAATTATGTTGAAAATGGAACGACGGCCCAATGGACATGCAATGGTCGTCAAAACACCAATGTCGATTGGTTCTTTATACAATTGACATTGTCAAAACAAAAATGTAAACAAAAGGGAAACGAAGCGAACGCCATTTAATTTACCATATTTGTCTACTTTTGCAGGTCCGATGTCCTGGACACTAGCATTTTTGTAAACAATAACATCGGCTAATAGAATTCCTTGCCGTTTCCAGAATATCTCTTCTTGTGACTATGGATACACTTACAACTTATTTCTGGTGTCCGGTATATTCCTGTAATAACCAATCCGGTCGGACACTAAGACATTGAAGGCAAATTTCGTGTAACCTTCTTCGCGCTTCTTTGCTTCATTGTCTGTTCTCACGAGACCGAAATAATCCTCGTCTACATAATACTTGCTTTGTGCACTTTCAGGTTTACCAGCTATGTCTTTTTTGTTGACAATGACTTGACTAAATGTGTTTTCATCTTGTGTTTTAAAAGCGTCTGATTTTGTGTCGGATAGATGGCGATAGATGCAATATAAAGCTCCAAGGATAGCTAATAGGATCACATAAGACCAAATCTTCTAAGAAAAAAATAAATAAAATAAGAAACATTTTGCACAGGTATTTACGGTTATACGGCGCTCTTTATAAATTCATGCACGAAAATGAAGTCATTATTTTGGGACAAGTTTCAGAGCTAAAATAAAATCTTAAATGTCTGAAATAATAAAACATCAATAAATGCAACTTTTGAAGAATGTTAGCATTTAATAGGAGTCAAAACCCTGGTGGATAAAAAGAAAGTCGCCATAAGGGTCAGCACAAACGAGCAGATAATAAGGTACTTCAAGGAATTTACACAATTACTTAATAGGTACTGAGGATAGACCTCTACCCTATATCATTATTGAACCATGGGTTTATTGAAAAAACGCAATGTGAAAATACAGTACCTTATTAGGTAGACTAGCAGCTCCGTTTGCAACACGCTCACTACGTTCTACCTCTCATTGCCGTAGCGTTTTTTTATAAGAATATTTCCCGCCCGTGCGCATCACTTTATAAGCACAATTCCCGCGATTTGTGTCTCAGGAAAACCAGACGCTTGCTAGTCTACTTATTAGGGTAACAAATTGCTTCAAATCAGCGACAAAAAAAAACATTTTAGGGTTTATACATATTCAAAACACTTAATTAGGCGGATGGAAAAAAAAAGTTAATTTTGGATGGAACTTAATTTGGCGGATCTTTGGCAAAACCGCCAACATAACATCTTTACCCGCCAATATTAGTTACCCTAAGGCAAAGGACAAGATCAGTAAACAACAATCGAAGTATCATCATACCCTTTTTTTAAGGTTCCCTCGAAGCTTCATATTTCCTTCATTTTTTCTAATATTTTCATGTCACCATTTTGATCCAATTAATTTTGTTTTTTTTGTTTTTATTGTTCTGTAGAATAAAACAAACAAACAACAAAATAAACAACAAACAAAGGCGAAACAAAGGGTTACAGAAAGCAATACAAGGAACAATATAATTTCCACCCCAGGGCATCTTATTTATATCTATGGATGTTATTTGACAAGGATCGAGCCCTGGCGTTGGCTTGTAAACAAACATAATGCCATCGCATGTTTACAACATTTTTAGGCTAAAATTTAATTCTAGGCTAAAACAAAAAGTCAAAATGAATTTCACGATTTCTTTTATAAAACTTAATCGATCTTTCCAAGATCTAATCGATCTTCCCTCATTAAGTCTTTTGTCTCATGTAGTAGGTCTGACAACTCTGAGACTTTACGACAGAACATCGATTAGATCTAGGAAGGATCGATTAGGTTGTATAAAAGAAATCGTGAATTCATTTAACTTTTTGTTTTAACCTAGAACTTGAAGCATTTTTATGAAATATAAAGCACTCTGTTAATAAGTTTCTTTCACCGTAAATAATAGATGCCTTTGTTTCTGCTAATCGATTTGCCAGTAGAAAGCTTCAGTGTAAAGTTGCCCATTGTGAACTCTCCATAATTTGTTAAATTTTTAATTCATTCAGAAAGAAAACCAAACAAATTAACAAAAGAAATGAAATAAAAACGGTATTAATTTGTGTTAATGACAATATATTTTCAAAAACATGAAAATAGATTTCAACATTTAATGCTGTTTACACGATTTTGGGGGGTTTTAATCCAGCCAACGACAGGGCTGAAGAAGATAAAAAAGCAGCACCTAGCGCTAGGATCAAGGTTGGCAGAGATAACAATGCTTCAAACCATCATGAAAAAAAAGCACACGTTTTTTTTATAAGAATAGTGTTTTTTGGCTTCATGATGAATATTCCTAACTTTTTGGCCAATTTCATCATGAATATTCTTATAAAAAAATGAGTGTGTAATGCCTCAAAAATAAATTTTGATATATAAAATAAATATCAACCGAAACAAAAAATTTGAAAATTACTAATAAATTGTAAAAAGTATGTAATCGCCTAACTATTGTTAATACAATTTCCAAATTAAAAAAAAAAACATTACCTATATTCAAACATAATTTCGTAATGACATCACCTAAACTAAAATATTTCAAATAGAAAACGACCCGTAAGATGTAACGGTCACTTTTCCAATTAGCAATCTGGACAAACACAAAAGAATCACTGATAGTCCAACCTACCTTATAAAGGTATTTAATAATCGCGGGTATTTAGTTTCGCGATTTCGCCTGTTTTTCACCTAATTTCTTTCATTTTCATAGGGGTTCTGGGCTAAAAGCATCGAAATCAAAGATTTCGCGGGTATTTAATTCAAATAAATTTAAATTAAATACCCGCGAAATTAAATACCTTTAAGGTATGTGTTATTTTATTTAATTGTGAATTTAGTACAAGTAGGAACATAGACGAAAAATATTAAATAGTGAACTTTTGACGTAAAAAAAGTAAAAAATAACATACATATATATAAGGATTTTTGTTTGAATTTGGGTGAATTCGAAACTGACCAAGTGATTGTTTGCAATTTCAATCTCAATTTCAACTCCTGAGTCAAATATCTCGAATCCATCAACTGACACACCGTGAGGTGGCACCGCAAACTATAAGGCTCCAGCAGCCGTACACGCACACCTCTATGTATTTGATTTCATCGCAACAAACCTAGAGTTTCCTGACTATTCATTTCACAGAAACACAATCCAAAACCTTTTAGCCACCTTCAGAAATCTGCTCTTCTGTGATTTTCGCCTCATTCTGTCTTTCCCATAGATAAGAATAATATGAATCGGGATTCTGCAGCAGTTGTTGATGAGTACCTCGTTCAGCCACACCACCATCACCAAGAACGATGATCTCATCCGCATCCACTACTGTGGACAGGCGATGTGCAATGAATAAGGATGTCTTATTCTTAGCGATTTCACGTAACGATCGCAATATGTTCTAAACAAATGAAATTGAACTCAAACTATAAGATAAAATGGCCTATCTTATATTTAAAGGATTAAGTCCATGGAAGGGCTTAATTCTGAAGAGGTCTAAGTTCAGCGATGTGCAATGAATAACGATGTCTTATTCTTAGTGATTTCACGTAACGATCGCAATATGTTCTGAACAAATGAAATTGAACTCAAACTATAAAACATATTATGCCCTATTTTTATATTTAAAGGAAGATTAATTTTGAAGAAGTCCATGGAAGGGCTTAATTTTGAAGAAGCCTAAGTTTAGGCGTTGCTCTTTCTGTCTTTCTGTCCCAATAAATAACATGAAATCATATTAAGAAATGTTTAACTTTGAAAGAGGCCATTTGATTTGTGATAAGTAGTGAGGCCTCTAAGCTCATACTTCAACTTTATAGATAAGACACTTAAAGTTAAAGAGGGAAGGGAAATCCTTTTCCCATTCTCGATAAATATAAAAAAATGATCTACTGGTTTTCTTGGTCTGTTGGCTCTTCTTTAATTCGACTACTGCTTTTTTTTCGGGCAAGGTATTAATCAGATTTTACTGTTATGTATTCTATAGATTACTACCCAAACTTAAGCAAAAAATGGTTGCAATAATCAAGAGGAAGGCTGAGGGGTCACACACAAAAGCTTTTTACGGAACAATATCTTACCATTTCGGTGATGGAGTCTAAGGAGGACGTTGCTTCATCGTACAAAATGATTGGGGAGTCTTTCAGAATGGCACGAGCAATGGCCACTCGTTGTTTCTCCCCACCCGACAATTTCAAACCACGCTCCCCGACACGCGTGTCATAGCCGTCGGGCATGCGCATGATGCTGTCGTGAACGTCGGCCGTCTTTGCGGCGCCGAACACGTCCTCAGCAGAGGCGTTCAAGTCACCGTAGTTGATATTGTAAAAAATGGTATCGTGGAATAACACTTGATCCTAAAGTAGTGACAAGAGAAGAGTTTAGAACACGATATGTAACATAAAACCAAGAAATGAAAAATGACAAATTTCAAACATAGAAAAGTTAGCATTTTGTCATTTTTCATTTGTGATAGCTGATGATTCTGTAAAAGATAAAACTACTAATACTTTACTACTTCAAATTTAGTTTTTTCTTGTTTTCATGTTATGAACAGCCTGATCTCGATCATTGAGCACTCCTGTTGAAATTCATCCACTATTACTGTTATGAACACGCTATGTAGTTAGTCTCTCTGGTCGATTCGCTTAGAATTACTAATATCGAGTCAGTGTACTGTATCTACCTTGGTAAGTACCAAGAAATAGTTTTACAAGTTAACTCTTCAATTCATCTTTGTTCCAAGTTCGTGTTTGATATTATTTTGTAGAGTTAGCAAGTCTACTGACTTGTATAATAATACACTACACTGGACTGCACTAATCCATCACAAAATGTTCTTTTTGTGTGAAAATAAGCAATTCAGAACAAAAGGTTCAAACAACCCTTGCCTTACCTGTGGGATAATGGATATATTTTTCCTAAGACTGGATAAAGTGACGTCATTGATAACTTGATCACCAATCCTAATTATACCACTATCAGGCTCCATGAAGCGGTACAACAATCGAACGATGGTGGACTTCCTGAAAATAATCAGAAAAAAGGTGATAAAAAAGCACAAAAAGGCCATTTTTCCTTTATCGAGGGAAAAAGTACAGCAAGCCCAAAATTCTTCTCGACTTTTTTTTTGTCTCGATCAAATATTACAAGATTTCAGAATCATTACCTTACCCACCGCAAATCAATCAAAATGTTTTATCAAATAAAGATTTATTGTGAAACTAAAATTTGAAATAAAATTTTGACTTTACTACGATGACAAAGCCAACCAACAATGTAATGAATCATTCTCTTTGCTAATTGGCAACGTCACTTTTTAAGAGCAAATAAAAACCATACATACCCAGAACCAGAGCCTCCAACAATAGCAGTCTTTTTACCAGCTCGAATGACCAGTGACAGATCTTTGAATATGGGTGCACCACCTTCGTATTGGAATGCAACGTTCTCGAAAACAATGTCTTGCTGCTTATCACAGGATAACATCAAAGGAAGTGCGTTTGGCAATTCCTAAACAGCGGAGAATGAAAAAGATTATGACGAATGATAAAGAATGATAATTTGAGTACATATATATTATATACTATATAGTTTACTTTTAGAGATTGTTTATTATATAGAAATGACATCAGTTTTTCCGGCTAGAAAATTGAGATACATACTGTATATATTATTGGAGAAAGAGAATGGCTTATTATTCCCCTAATGTTATTTTAAGACAAATTTAATAATGTAGTAATAAATGCACAAATTCGGTCGTTTATGACTCTAAAATCGATCCTTGACACTTTTGCCTGTAAAGTAAGGTTTTTTCTCATAAAGAACTTGCTGTGTTTATTTCACGTACCGCTTTCCCCCAAAGTCTGAAAATATTTTGTTTCTTTTAACTTAAAACAAGACACTCCATCCCAAGAGTTTTTGTCGCAGTTCCTATAGGACGATCTCTACTGAAGCGTCCCACCCATACACATATTGACCAAAACTTTACGTTATTAAGGAAACACAAAATGCACTAGCCTTGATTTTGCTTTTTTCATCCATCAGTAAAAACATGGTCTGCATATCAATCAACGATTGTTTCAAATCACGATACACTGAACCAAGAAAGTTCAAAGGTACTGAAAGCTGGAACAGGAGGCCATTGACCATCACCAAATCTCCGACTGTCATTGTTCCTGAAAATAAAATCAGACGTTGATGAGTCATAGTTGTAGCTGAAAGATTTTGTTAACTTTTGGGAAGACTATTATAAATATGGAGTATTTTAGAGCGACGGTGGCCAAGTGGTTAGAGTGTTCACCTCCCGTTCGCAAGGTTGTGGGTTTAACCGCCAGCCGGATCAGACCAAAGACTTGAAAACCGGTACTCGCTGCTGTCCTGCTTGGCACTCAGCATTAAGGGATTAGAGCGAGGGTAAGTGGAGAAATCCAAGGAAAGGAGTGGCGCTCTCCCCTACCTTCGGGTATACAGCTATTCTAAAGCTATTCAACTGCGACTGCGGTCGCAAAACTTACTTACTTATGAAGTATTTAGTTAATTCAAAATCTACAAAATTGGGTAAGATGTGGGTTTAATGAATATCATGTTACAAACCTTGCATAATACTCTGGCTCGCCAACAACATCATTACAGTCAATGCACTTGAGAATATAAAGTTCTGTCCAAAGTTTAAGAAGGCTAGAGATGTGGTGGTCTTTAAGGATGCTTCTTGGTACTGCTTTAACAATTTACCATACCTTTCAGCTTCGTATTTCTCATTGTTGAAATACTGTAGAAAAAAATGTGTTATTAAAAAGGAATTTAATCAAGATGAATTGTGGTGCTTTTGAAAAGTCACAACTTCTGGGGCTAATTCGAAACTTATTTCTAATGAATCTTGATCTTAAATAAAGATTAATATTTCGCCCAGTTACCATTTATAATTATACCTATCTGATTGTCCGTTTCAACAGTACCTACCTATTAGACTGCTGGACAGAATTTTACAACTAAAAATCTGCTCATATTTTTAAACACCAAATGAACATGTGACTATCATTATGGCTAGTGATAAGAATTTATTTCTGTATTTTTTATTCCTTAGTACTACTATTCAGAGTGAAACATGCATTCTTTCTGTATGCCCAAGAGGAGCTTTTTACCTTGACTGTTTCATAGTTGATTAAAGAGTCAATGGCTGTGGAACCGGCTTCATTATCTGCTCTGTTCATCTGCACACGGAATTTGGTTCTAAAAACATATCATGAAACGTTCATATAAAAAAATGTTTTGGTATTGCGTACAGTTTGCTGGGGGGGGGGGGGTTGTTGTCTTGCATCATAAATATTGTGGTGGGAGTTAGGAATTTTAGGATTTTAGGTGGAGGATAAAGGTTATGCTGGAGGCTTATTCATTTAAGTGGGATTTTGAGTATTTTACACATTTTCTATTGTTCCATCCAGTATTTTTCAAGGGTAGTTAGTATATTCTCTAGAATTGAAATTCAGCCTTTTTGACAAAAACGCAAATATATATGTTTGTAATATACAGTATGTGATAAATAATAATTCCTTTAATCACTATTTGGTCTATAAGAGATAAAATAACATTTCAAAAACAGTACACAAACCTCCACTGAGTGATGGAAAGTGTAAACGTAGCATAGGCTGCAAGACATGTCAAAGCTGTTATTGTAAATGGTAAACCACAATTGTATGCCTAATAAAGAAACAAAACAGATAATTTCAATGTTTTTTTCAACGTCTTTTTATATGTGACCTTCCATGGGATTTGTGGTAAAAGTTCATTTGTTGATCTTTATAAAGATCTCAGAAATCCTTTTAAGGATCACGTTCTTTATTTAAAGATCATTTCGTGATCCTTATTATGGCCTATAAGGCGAGAGCAATTGTTCTACAGGTCCGACCGACCCTGTTTTTGCTAAAAACGAAAAAATTATAATATCAAATGTTGCCTGTTACCATAAAAACTAGGATTTGTAAAAAGTAATGAGTCTGAAAATCTTATTGAAACTTAATTTTTAAAGGATTCAAGCAAGCACTAGCGTATTTAAAATTCAAATAACATTTTAATAATCAAGGGGGAAATGTCATGCGACCTGATTAAATGTTATTGTAAATTATTTCCATTGCCTTACAACCCTATCGACCGACCGAGCCATTTATAACTGGCGATCTGCTTGTAGAACAACAAATTAAATTGGTCGCGCCTAATATGAGTTAATATCTTAAATCTAACTTACCAGAATACCGCTGACCAATGAAACCTCAAATATTGTTGGAACAATGTTAAACACCAAGGCATTCAGAAAGAAAGATATTCCCCTGAAAATGTGAGAAAATTCTTTTAAAACTGCCAATAGAAAGTATGTTTGCATGACAAGTCGTTATCGTGTGTTGATTGTTGTATTTTAGTGACTTTCAATGTGTACTATTAAAATTGGTCAATTCTTTTCACCTGGTATTTGCTAAAACCTTGTTCTAATTCAAGTTCAATTTCAAAAGTAAAAAAAAATTATTGGATACTTTAAGTTTTACCGAGTGCCTCTGTCAACAGCTTTAGAGAGCATCCCAGTCTTACGAGTGAGATGATAACTTAGATCAAGTGAGTGGAGGTGCAGAAAAGTCTGTTGAGCCATCTCACGGACAGAGTTCTGAGCAACACGAGCAAACACAGCATTTCTCATTTCGTTGCATAGAGAAGCACCAGCCCTTGCAGCTCCATCTGCAAAAATGAAAAAAGAAACTTGACCGAGAGGCTAGGATAGCCACGCATATGTAAGACTTCAAAATATTCAATAGACAATTAATGGGGTTGTAACCCCCTTTAAAATAACAATACAACAGTATAAATTCCTTTCAAAAATAAGATTAGAAAACCAATAAATAAATGGGGAGGGCGGGGAGCTGATCAACTCCAATTTTTATATACAGCAGAAATCAAAATTTGTCTTTTATGAAATGGATTAAATTAAGTATACTAGATAATAGGAATTTGTGGAATCAACGACCTAATAAAATAGATAGACCAAGAACTCCATACAATGGCTCTTAGAAATCTTTTGTTTTCTATTCATTTTGTATTCTTTCATCTTGCTGTCTTTCCGCAATCCGCGCATAATTGCACTTTTCAGCGCATTTTCTTTAAGAATATAAACATTTTTGAAAGACTCTTACGAAGAAAATAAAGGTGCGTCCGCTGTGCGTTCCTTAGATAGAAAAGAAAAACACTATCCAAATACAAAATGTTATAATTTTAAAACTTTTTGCTAATTTTAAAGGCTAAAATTTTGACTTGAAATTAAGAACATATTATTCACAAAATTTAGGTCATGTGATCAATTTTAACCAATAGCTAATCTTTAAAAAATGTTTTTGCACGCGCAATAACACTTTAATGATGCAAAAAATCATTAAATTTTTTATCACTCTTACACGAATGATTTCAATAGGATACTGGTCTATCTATTTTATTAGGTCGTTGGTGGAATGAAACCAAAACAATGCTTTGACTTACAGCCAAGCACAAGAATTGTTGCTGTAGATACCAGTGCTGTTTCTACATCACCAATTGCTATTGGATTGTTATTCAGGTGATCAACTGCATATTTGAACAGGAAAGGAATTTGAACATTCAGTAGCTAGTCACAAAAAAAATTTAATTTATACAATGTAGTCCATAAGTATAGGAAGGAATAGGAAGAGGCTAACCCAATGTCGAGATTACCAATTATTCCTTTCGGAAAAAAACTAAAATCAAAGGAAAAACAGCCAAAATATTGTAAGATTGTTTCCAGAAGGAAGTCATTTTGGCATAATATCATAGTTCGGAAAGGGTTCTTATCCCCTCCTTCTTAAATAATCCCCCCCCTTCTTGCTATCCCTCCCCTTCTTTTTTGAATTGATCCATCCCCCATCTTCTCAACACTTTTGTACAATGAAAAATGGTTGTTTTGTAATAGCCCCTGGAAAAAATACCATTTACAATCATTGAATTTCAAGCAAACAATAGGTAAAAAGGTTAACGTACATTGGATATATAAAATTAAGATTTGTTTAGGTTAGCATTTCGCTTAAAGGTGCATAGAAATAAAACTAATTTTTTCAGTAAGAATCGCAAGTTGTGTTTTCTCAAGTTTGAGAAAGAAAGTCGTTTTTCTGACCAAAAATATGTCGACCCCCCCCCCCTTCCTGACTGATCCCTCCTTCTTGCTATCCCCCCCTATTCCACTGGAAAATTTGCAATCCCACCCCTTCTTGGGTTTTCCGGAAGGTGTCATCCCCCCTTAAGAAAGGGGGGGGGGGTTCGAACTATGTTGTTATAGCCAGTGGATGTTGGCCAACATGCTGGCTCGTTTGCGCCCCAATTGAGCCCCAAAAAAAGTGAATAGTATAAAATGTGTAATGAGATAACATTTTCGACCGTGAGATTGTGATCGACGAACTAAACATTATAGTATCGTTGATATGGAAAACACCGAAAGACAGAGTGTCCGTAAAATGGTTTTCGACGTTTTAAGGTTCAAAATAAGTTCTTTTCTTTCTCTCTAGCCTTTGTAAAGTGTGCATCTACAAATATCAGTTCTAGGTATCCCGATAGTTTTTCCCTTTAGTTCTCACCAGCATATACTCTCAGGGAATTAAACTGTTGAAAACACTGAAATAGGGGAAAACTAGGCTAAAAGCAAGCTATTCACAGCAAAATAAAATACTTTACTTTGGAACTTAATTCTTCGGAATTTTGTCAAAAATTAATAAACTTGGGGTAGAAATAAGGTCCGGGGACCGTCTTTTTGGCAGCTGAGAGTGACAAAGTGAAAATAAAACCGAAAAATTAGTGTAAACATACTCTTAAATAACTTGGAAAAATACCTTTGATGTAAATAGCCACTTTTCTCGAAAAGCTGTGTGATTGCAGCTTATACCATTCCTCATCGTTTGCACTTGGTCGGTGTAATGGCGTATCGATGACGTCATAAGTATTGATTTCAAATCCATAAGCAGTTTTTCAGAATCTTCTGTGATGCCATTTAAAGGATTTTTCAAATAATTTTCCCATTCGCGTACACAAGCTTCTGGATTGAAGAAATATTCCGTGCCTGAGTCCGAGAAAAAAATAATTTCATTTTTAATTTATTAGGATGTTCATTGACATCATTCAAAGTTTTTTTTGTTAAAAAGTCATCCCATTCGCGTACGCAAGCTTCTTTGTTGAAGTAATATTTCATGCCTGAAAGACAAGTCATCGTTTGTTTATGAGAATTTGTTCAGATGAGCCGTAGACCTTAATAATGCAAAAGAAAACGTTCCATGTAATAGGAAAATCTAATTTAAGTGAAAAAGTTCGAAATTTGCTTAGAATACTACTCCGTATTCCAAACCAATTTAGAATTTGTTTAGTTGACTCTTATACCTTCTTAATACAAAGCAAAAGAAAACGTTCAATCAGGGTAGGTCTTCACTTTAACCGTCTAGTCCCAGACCGCATAAAACATAGAGCACAGACTAGACACAGTATTTTGTTTGAGCTAAAGAAAGAAGAGATCAAGTCAGTTACCTTGAAATATTTCACCAACGGCACAAACTATCGGTTCGGATGGATCAATCATCAAATATTCTGGTCTCCAAAACTTACTAATTTTTTTTAAGTATGTTAATCCCTCTTTGATCTCATCACTTTTGCTTGTCAATATTGTCCCGACAACTTGAGCATGGACATTAGTTCGAACACAAATCAGAAACATTGAAAACACGTTTGTTGTTTTGATTTCGATAATATAAACAAGGCTCCCGTATTTATTTAGTAAGTACTGTTGAGACGGCGATTGATGAAACAAGAAGAAATGTTCTTCGCCACACAGTATCGTTGGTTGATGTGGAGTTTGTACTCCAGGAATACAATTCTCAGAAGAAGAAAGTTTGCGTACGGTTTTAGTGTTGTAGCAAAATTTGGAGTTTGATTTGAGTTGAATTCGGAATGCGATTTCGTGGCCTTGTTGCTCTAAAGTTTCAAAATGTCTTTTGATTGAACCAATGTCAATTTCTTTCAGTTCGTTAGAAATACTACCAAGAGGGTTAGAGGTACCCTGTACTCTATCTGTCGAACAAGAATCCTCCCCTTCCTCAATCCCATTAATAAACTCGTCCAAAACAGTTTCATTATCTTCGAAAATTTCATTACGGTTTGTATCAGGTTTCGCTGCACCTTGATCTTCGTAATTATTCGAACAGATAAGGGAATTGTTGTTGTTTCCACAAGCTTCGGGTTTTATGATTTGTACTTCTGTAGGTATGATCTGATTTTCATCATCACTGACTTCTTCTTGTTTCACTTCAACTTGTATGTTTGCTACTGAGAGAAAGCCGCCTGAGCCCTCGTTCAATTCGCTAATTTCACCACGACAAAACCCAACAAGTGCCTTTTGACAATCAACCACATTTACAAAACATTCTCTAATGGCATAATAGTTCATAAATTCTCCATTATTGTTGACAACATTTTCATTTTCTTCCGATTCAATATTGTAGAGCGATGTTTGATCGACTTCTCGCTTAGTGTTTTGTTGCTGTTTTTGTTGTTGTTGTTGTTGCTGGTCATTAAACAGGCAACAATCAGTCAGGCTAACAAAGCATTCGGACATGCCCACTCCGGCACGCATTCCGGGAATATTTATTACAAAACGACCTTCTTCGTAAAAAAGTCCTCTTGTTCGTTTAATGGGGTTCATTATTTTCTCCACATCACATTTTCAATGCATTCAATCTCTTTTCTCTTTCTCTATCTGAAACTGAAACAAAACAAAAAGATGAAATTTCAATGATCCAAAAAGCTCGTCAAACAATGAAAATTACCTGGTGATACTTTCTTTAGCCACGTAAGAAGAGCCAATAAGAAACCGACAGTGTTGTAACTAATGTAGTTTCAAACTTTCACATAGAAATACAGGAGTGTGAGTTCTTGTCACTAAAATGAAAAATAATTGTAGAGTTTTGTCTCTAATTAAAAAAAAAAACTCAAGTCCAAAACCATTGTAATCTGCGTAATAATTAGACATGGCAAATAAAGGGATCTTAGAATAAGGCAACAAACATATCAAGAAATTTGAAGCACTTTGAAATTAATGTTGGAAAAGATCACACAATATCTTCAAAAAAAAACTCGTTCCATGAGATGACAAAGAATGTCGAGGCCGGAAAAATTGGCCTATTGACGAGAAGAATAAATCGCTGCCGTCTAGGCAAAAGGACCAATCTCAAAATTGCTATTTTGAGAAATTGAAATCAAAGATTTTTACATACTATTATTGTTATTATTACAATTTATCAATAGATGCTACAACCTCCATTTTTGGTCCCAATCACCCCCTTCACTTATATTTTTATTTTATGTTTAAATTGTTTTATAAACTTTTGAGGTTCCAGAGGAATGGGACCGAGTTGATAGATTGGCCCTTTTGCCGGAAAAGAATATTTTAGAATCTAAATAGTTTGGCCCATAAATCCTGATGCCATTTGAATGAGTTTGGCCCATCGATCAAAATTTTGAAATAAAAGAAAATTCGACTTTTGCCTTGACGGCAGCGATATATTTTCACTTTAATTTTTTGCTTATTTGTATATTATATACAAATAAGCAAAAAATTAAAGTGAAAAGAAAGATAACACATAGAGAGGGAATTATATACTAGTCACATTGCCGCTTTTCTCATTTATTATGCATAAAACATTTTTTTCTTTCTTTTATCAAATATTACCTTTTATACAGAACATAATGAAGAAGAAAATTATTTTACTCTTATTCTTTAAAGAAATATCTTTAATTTGATATGAAAATCATGAATTTTAAGTTTTTGAGAAAGCCGCGAAGAAAACTCTAAATTTTTGTACCTAAAAGTCCACAGCGCAGAATTCTGCGCTGCTTGTCTGCGTTTTTCCAACCTCAAAATCGTCAAAAGTGAGCAATGTTTCCAGACCATTATTTTAATGTTCTGTACGGCTTTTTTATTTTATTTATTATTTTTCTAATGGTTAATAAATAATGGTCTGGAAATCGAGACTACATCATTAGTTATTATTTAACTTGGACCAAGGAAATTTCCTTGCTTGGACCGTCACCTTGAATTTTTTTAGCGACGCCAGAGGTGACCTACGGTTGTCGATTTTGTGTGCGGCTCGAACCCACAACCTTCCGATTTGGAAACCAGCGCCCCAAATTAATTTTCACACATATAATTAATCTTCGAATTTGAGACCACGTCGTTCTTTAGTAGAAAAGTCTCTAAAAATCGCTTGAATAAAAGAGATAAACTTTTGTCTTGATGCTTTACTACTTAAGTGGTATCAAATTGATAGTCCAATACTGGTTTTACTGCTTTATAGGGAGCCACCAGAAGATCCAGAGATTTTGCCGTGGCTTGAGAAACATCATCGTGAGGAGGACTGGGTGGAACAATCGAATGTTGTGCAACAAATCAAGTCGAACGAAGAAGGTATATGCGTTTGTGAGTTTGTTGTGTTGCGTGTTTCCTGTTTTTATGTCTTTATCATTTCAACCTTTTAAGATCTGTCGGCTGTGGAGTTTAGGCCTACTTTATTTGTCGGTTGATCTTTCCTCGTTTCAAGATATCGGCAAGAGATCGGCTTTTGCTTGAAAAGGAATTAGAAGAAGTCATTGCGTTGACGAAAACTTTGACTTTTGATGGTCGATCTTTTACCGACTTTAATTCACAAATCGATTCTACCTTATCGGAAAAAACAATGTCGGACTAAATTATTCGTCGGACATAATTTTCGTCACCCACAAATATTGTCCAAAAACGCAAATTCTAGCCTCAAAACTTTTTTTTTGGACTTTTTTTTCGTCGGACCAGTCATGCTGCATCTATTGTCCAATAAGATAGACGACAAAAAACCGACCGACTAAAGTAGGTCTTAGCTCTTTATACTTTCTAGACCGACACTAAAGAAAGTTTTACGGTTTAAAAAAAATATATTGAAAAGATTTACATGGTTTTATTCTCTTGACACTTGTCAAGAGAGATGTAAATGTCTTTCAAAATCATTCCCATAGGTGATATAAACGAAGAAGACTTGGGCTCATTTATTTTTGAATCAGATCCAGAACTTCGAAAGTTTTACAAATGCGAAACGAAAGCTCAGTTGAAAGAATGGCTTTTACATCGGGTTCATTTAATCGATGAATACTCTGGTCAAATCGACAAGTGTTGTGAACTGCTGGATGTGGGAATCAAACGAGGTCTTGATGGGCTCACTAAGGTATAAATTTTATCCACAACATTTTGTAGTGGTCTCTTTCACTTAGATATAAAATAAGACAGGAAATTCAAAGTAGTTGAACTCCTATAATTCATGATTAATTAATTTTTTTGTTGGAATTAAATGAGGTCTTGACGGACTCAATAAAGTTTAATTTATCATGCATTTAATTTTTGCAGTATGGTCTTACATACCACGGTCAAAAGATCCGTTTATTTATTAAATGAGCTCCTTCTGTCAAGGTTGATGTAAGTAAGGTAAGCTATTGCTACCAGATGCCAACAGACCACATTCAAAAGCATTGAGTGGGTTAAGAGGGCAATTATAATGTGTTTTTGCTTATTTCTGTTATTTCAAAAAGTCTACAACGTTATAACCAGCATTGTAGAATTAAGGAAATTCAATGCAGTTGAACTCGTTGTATAATCCATGATATCCAGTGCGTAATCGTAACTAGAATTTTTTAGTGGGTATCCCTAAAGGGGGGTTAGTTTACAAGCTGTTTTTACTACCTTATCGGACAAAACAATGTCGGACAAAAGTGACGAAAATTTTTTGGAGGTGACGAAAATTTTTTCCGATGAATAATTTAATCCGACGAAAAAAAAGTCCAAAAGAAAGTTTTTTAGAGAGGCTAAAATCCGTTTTTTTTGGGACAAAAGTGACGAAAATATTTGTAGGTGACGAAAAATATGTCCAACGAATAATTTAGTCCGACAAAAATTAGTCTGACATTGTTTTGTCGGATATGGTATACTTAAACGAGGCTTTGTGTGGGTTTGTACCCAATGTGTTTTCAAAAAGCGCTAATTCGTGATATCCATTACGTGACCCTTTCTACGGAAACATCCCCCAGAAAAGCTGGAGTTTGGCATTATCATTAGAATTATTATTGAAAGTTTAAAACTAGTGGCAAACATTCTGAGTAAAAGATTACGCATTATTACCAGTGGTTGACACTTATTTTTTTAATGTTTCCGTATAAAAGATCACGAAATGGATACATAGTGAAGTCAAATAAATAATTCTTTCTTAATATTATTTTCGAGAAGTACTTCTCACCATCGGAATATTATAAATGAAAAGTATTATTTGACTTGCGTTCTTTTCATCTAGGTGTATCAGGAGATGGAAGCTTGGAAAATATTGGTTTACAGTGTGGGTATCGACAGCAAGATGACAGCCAAGAGTTTCATGGAGCTGTCGGATTCCTCCAAGATCAAATTGCTAATGTCCAAAACATCGGATGAGACTTTCGTCAACGATTTCAAACTCTACTTGATGCCTTATTTAAGAAATATCGGGAAAAAAGATTTCAAGAAACGGCAAGATTTACTTCACGAGTTTTTGGTGGGAATTGCAAAAACTGATTTGACGTGTTGTTTGAAATTGTTGGAGAAATGTTCACCCGAGGTAGGCAATCTTCACAAACATCTAAAATAGTGAACGGATTTTTCCATTTAAAGCTTTCAGTAGTCAAATTTCAAACAGCTCCAGTTAGCATTTTGAGCCCGAAAGAAAACGACCCTCTAATAACATTTTCTCTCATCGAACATCTAAGATATAGGCCGGAACGAACTTTCCCATTGAAAGCTTTTTCAATTTCCAACAGCTACCAACAGCTACCATTTTGAATCCATATGTCGCTAAAAGCCTTTCCTAGTAGAAAACAGTTTAAAGGTGAGATCAATTTTCTTTTTGGCGAATCTAGTTTCTTTTTGGCGAATCTAGTTTAGCTTCTATATTCACTCCCTCTTTATTGGAAACTGTTATCATAGTCAGTGAAAGATTCACTGGCCTGGCAATGTATTGATATAAAACTAAAGTCAAATGCCAATTTGTTCACTTATTGATCACGTTACCAATACCTTCTCATGGTATATTTACCCGTTACCAATACCTTCTCACAAACCAATTTGCGTACGCAAGTTCAAAATGTAAACCAAAAGACAACAAATACAAAAGACTTTCAGACTATCGCTACTTTCATTTTCCAGCTTCCAGAACCACTTCTTCCCGATATGGCGGAGATAATGAAGATCGGTATTAATTGTGTTTACGCATGCAAACGAACAGATCAGCTGAACCAGTGTTTTGGAATTGTCGAATGTTTGCCATCGCGTGAAGAAGGGTAAGGGATAAACAAGTCTTTTTTTAGTGTGTAAGACCATTCGACTTAAAGCACAAAACTTTCTGGGAATGCTGAAGATAGGTTGGAAAACAGTTCTGGAAAGTTTCGAGCATTTTCAAGAGTTAGAAAGATCTGCAAACGTCAAATTTTCAAAATTGGAGGCGGTTTTTCTTTTACCATACCCGGGCGGTATGATTTTATTGATCTACATTTCAGCTTGAACCTTATCTAAAGACAGGAAAAGAGAGGAAAGGTTCAGAGCTAAAACCTAGATACTAAATTTACATTTTTGAATGTTTAGCGAACGCATTTTTTTGCCTTTATAGTTAACTCTCTAGTTAGAGAATACTTTTTTAAAAAAGGCCGCGCCCAATTATTAGCGAGATAAATTTATTTTTCCGGGACTTTTTTTTTCTAGTCAAAACCTTATTAAAAAAAGTTTATCCAATTAGCTGATTCTCCAATTGAAAGGCAAATTTTCCACGTTGATATCGGTTGAAACCCAGATGGCACACAACGTTATTCCAACATTGTTTCAACGTCCAAATAACGTTCGAACATTGAAACAACGTCCCGTCGCTACTGCCTTTCTTTGAAACAGGCACGAAAAATGAGATAAACACTTTTTCTATTATTTTCATCGTCTGCTGTCTGCAGTCTGCTTTGACAACATAAGACGCGTTTTCGAGTCCTGAAAAAGTCATTTTACCGGGCAAACAGTATTTTGGCTACGGCTTAAGACCACCTCATTTTAAAGCATACAAACCGAATGTTTTTAGAAAGAGTATAAACAGTACGACATCTCTCATGTCGCTAGCCTAGACGGTCATTTAAAGTTTGGATATTTTCCGTAAAAAGTTTTATGGAAATTTTCGATTTTTTCGAAAACACTGCGTAATCTAAAACAGTTAAGAAAGAAAAAGTGCAGTATCTATTTACACCCACCAGACACGGGGGCGTTGTTTTTACGTCCAAGCAACATCGTTTCAACATCAGAACGTTATTTGGGCGTTGAAACAACGCTGTGTGCCTTCTGGACACCTAAAACTAATTTCTTTTTTTTTCAAGCATCATAAGTCAACCAATTGAAAAACTTCATGAGGAACTTGATCAACTGGAACATCTATTAACAGGTAGGTTAATTAAGTGAAATGCAATTTACTGTGCACGCGGTTTAAATATAAGAGGCTACTTTAGTCGGATTAAATTTCGCAAATTGGCGATTTTTTGCCCTTTTTGCGAAAATTTGTCTCACGAAATTAAATCCACGCGAAATTTTTTTCCCCTTAAGCAAAGACCTGAATTAGCGATCCGAATTTTATCTCTCTCTCCTTGAAAAAGAAAAGGCGCGCCAATGTCTTTTTTCCCCAATTTCCAATTTTATGTTAAAGGGTCTTGAATCGCTAAAAATTAATCATCTGTTTAAAACAGTTGTAAGTCTTTGTTACGTTATTTGATTGCTAAACCTGGTCTTGGATCGCTAATTAGGTCTGTTTGAAAACTGGTCCATTCAATCCGATACTAACTCAAAACTGAAATAAAAATTCTATTTCGTGAGTTTGGTGAAAAGACAAAATAAGTGTGTCGTAGAACCAAATAACCCTATAATTTTCAACCATCCGTTTTCTTTTAATCGACAGTTGAAATATCGGTTTTTCCGTCCGACATTTATAAACAAACAAAAACAAGCCCTAATTCAGGTCTTTGATCACTTTACGAAAAAAAAGGATTGCTGCGCTTCGTCGTTCAAAGGCTCGCTGCGATGGCAATTGGATCTGTCAGATCATTCTAATTTTTTAAACAAGATATTGCGAATGGGATAACAGAAACCTCTACGAAAATGAAATTCAATTGTCCATATAAACCGGGTCTTTGTACAGAAAATCTTCATACTTGCTGCAGTGGCGATTAGTTCATAGTAATCAATTATAATTAATCAAAACACACAGGAGCTGAGATTCTACAACATTACAACAATCCACAAACCATTTCGTACATTTCTGACATCAAAGACGACACCAACGTTTGTAAACAAATCATTCAACAGTTGGTGAAGAATGCAGTATCCAAAGGACGTTCTGTTCCCCAAGAGTTGAACAAGTTGCTCGCTCATTTGATCAAGCTTTCCAAAGAGGTCTTCCGATGCTGCGATATCAAAGTCACGCACCAGGTATTATTTTGATTCCGAGAAAACTTTCGCAAATTTCGAGAATTCTTTGTCAAATTTGCGGAAGTTTATTCTCGCGAAATTTCTCCATACTTATTGAAAGATTATGCTGAAGTAGATAACTGAATGAAGAGATATTTCAACTCCACGCTGTATTTTTGCAACTAACTCGAGGTTATATAAATTTTAAGCTTTGTCCAATGGTAATGTTTAGACAACACACTTCCCTAACATTGTGGTACAAGCTCGTGATCAAAACCTTTACAATACAAATCGACAGAATATTAATGAGGTTTAAAGATAGCCTTATCCAGATGGTGATGTAACGTGTACTCACTATGTAACCGTCCGTTAGTCGTTAGCTTTTCTAAAGATTGGTTCATTAGTTTTTCAGATTTTTTTCACACATATGAGTTTCCAGAAATCTCATTCTTCTTCGTTCGAAGGTTGTTTTTATGACGTTTATAAGGGTTAATTTCATTTGATTGCCAGAGGTAGGTCCATCAAAGTATCCCTTGTTCATGATTTAGGTCTTATTTGAAGAATTGCTTTGGTCCGTTCAAATAATGTTTTGACGTTAGAACAACGTTTCGTGGCTTACGTTAAAGGCCGGCGCAAATGCATCAAAAAATTTCATTATTAAAGATCCATCAAAATTATTTTGATGAGATTGGATCAAAATTCGAATGTTTTGATGAAAGAAGAAAAATATTTTGATGAACACAATAATCTTTTTGATGCATTTTGATGCATCTGCGCCGGCCTAAAAATAACGTTCCGTGCCTGGTGGGCCGACTCTACTCTGTAATTTATTATAATTTAGATCTTTGTTGAAGAATTGCTTCAATCCGGGTCACGTGAGAACATCACAGTCGCTGAAGAACTGGTCACACCTTCTAAACTTGGTGGCAATTTGTCCAAAAGCAAAACACAAGAACACCGCTTGACCGCTGCTCTCTATTTATTGAAATACGACGTTTCGGTCAGTGTGGTTTTAGAGGCGAGCAGAGAATATTTTAACGCAGCTATGTCTGGTTCTGATTCGTCAATGGAGTTGGCTAGGTAGTTATTATTATTATCACTGCAGTTCAAAAGAATTATTTTCAGTGTTGTTTTGACGTCTCCATAAAAAAGGTCCTGACGTTAATATGACGTAGGAATGTCTGGTAATGATTCTTCAATGGAGTTAGTTAGCTAGGTATAATTATTATGTGCACTTTCAGAAATACTCTTTACCCCTGATTGTTGAGGAAGTTTGTGGGGGGGGTCACTATGGTTAAAAATCCAGAGGGGTCCATACAAATCAGGAGAAAATCCAGGGGATATGCATGGAATCCTTGCATATTGAAAATAACAGACACTATTTCTTGGAACGAAAGAACTGATTTCAATTCACTTCAATCTCTATAAGAAGGAGACCTTTTTGTACCAAAGGTGTAAGCTTTAGACTGATTCCACTGTGGAACAAGAGATATATTCAAGCATATAATATTTAAAGCTTAATGTTTTAATACAGGTGTTTATTTAATATCTAATTTTGTCTCGATGCTTCGTTCTCCAAACTCGTTTAAGAGACTTTACTACGAAAAACTTTTTGCATTCAACTCTCAATTAATACACGGGTTTCATGAAAAAGTTTCATCAAGCAAATCACTTTTTAACTACCTCATCGGACAAAAAGATGTCGGACAAAAGTGATGAAATTTTTTAGAGGTGACGAAAAATTTGTCCGACGAAAAAAAGTCAAAATAAAAAGTTTTTTAGGCTAAAAAACTTTTTTGGACGAAAGTGACGAAAATATTTGTGGGTGACGAAAATTATGTCCGACGAATAATTTAGTGCGACGAAAAATTAGTCCGACATTGTTTTTTCGAAGAAGGTAGAAATCTTCATGTGATTGTTATACTTGATATTTCAATATAGTTGATGGCGTTTAAAATGATGTTCTGTGTTTACTTGGATAATCTGGTTCTAGAAAGATCACGCCAGCAAAGTTGGTTATGCTTAAAAACCTATTCAATAACATTACATCAACTTTTTAGATTTTTTTTTCAAATGCGTGCACAAACTAAGAAACCTTTACCATTTTTCGAATTTGGGTTTGAAATCAAGTTGTTGTGTCTAGGCACAGCTTGGTCCGAAGCCACCCATCCAGGGGAAACAAACCAGACCGGTATTGGGTTGTTTGGGTTAATAAATTTTACTTTTGTAAATTTTGCAGATGATACTTTAGTAAATTCGTCAGATGGTACGATGGACTACGATATAATAAAACTCGCCATCTGAACATCAAGTTAAATTTTCCTCGACTAAATCTGTTGGCTAAGTTTTTAACGGAGGTTGACAATCAATGTATCTTCTCTCTTTTTCAGATTGTGTTTATCGTTGATCAAAGATTGCCCGGAGGTTATACAAGATGAATTGGACTTGATTAATTCTATGAGCTTGTTGACCGAATTCAACGTCTCAATGTTACCGTTACAGGGTAAGCATTACCATTTCATTTATTTTATCATCTCCTTCCAGAAAATAGATTCCAATTCATAGGGGGCATCCCCCCCTTCAGAATTTAGGGGGGGGGGATATTTTTACTGACATGGGGTTGGAGGTTTTCTATTATTCCCAAAGAAATCTTTTGGGCTGTTTCAGGGAATAGATATACCTGAGAGGGGAATACTTTGTCAGGCAAAATTTTCGTCAGATAAAATATTACTCACTAGCCAAAACAATCGTCACTTTTCCCCGACGAAAATTTGCCCTGGGTTGTTTTTCAGAAGAGAGAAGAAATTTCTGCGGGTGCTTTGATATCATATTATTTCATTTTCATCAATTAATTTCAATGATATTTTATTGTTATCCAAATTTAACCCTTCTGTGCTGCTTTCTTGCATTCTTCATCCATAGGTTGGTCACTTTCAAAGTTTAGGTTATTCGTCGGGTTATTTTAGGATAACATTTTTCGTCGGGCAAAATTTTCGTCACTTTTCCCCGGTGAAATTATCCCCTTTAAGGCACAGGGGGTGTAGGATACAAGTGTTTCTCATAATCTATCCCTCATACAGTTAACACTTTCAACACCCGATCAGTAGGAGAACCGGGCAAACGTCAATTTAACCCTCCGGACATTACCTAAATATCAATATCTTAATAATGTTCCGCTCCTTGTACAATTTGTTTTTGGAATAATACAACCCTTTCTTTGATACCTTATCGGACAAAATATTGTCGGACAAAAGTGACGAAATTTTTTGGAGGTGGCAAAAATTTTGTCCTACGAAAAAAAAGTCCAGAAAAAAAGTTTTTTAGGCTAAAATTTGCGTTCTTTTGGACAAAAGTGACGAAAATATTCGTGGGTGACGAAAATTATGTCCGACGAAAAATTAGTCCGATATTGTTTTGTCCGATAAGGTATATCGATCGAGAGAAGACATCCAAATCGTTGGCCTTCATCATGCGTCAGATAATTCTTTATATGAAGTAAATACGCTATACGAAGGCGCCAGCAGTTAAGGTCGTTCTTTATTATAAACTCTTTATATAAGGGAGGGAACAATAGGGACTAAAATGCTCAAAACCCTATAAAACCCTATAACCCTTTGATAGAGTCAATTTTTGTGTTTGTGACCCTCCCAGCAGGTATGGAGCGTTGTTTTGCCGTCCAAACAACGTTGTTTCACGGCAGACGTTATTTGGACGTTGAAACAACGTTGAATAACGTCTGCTGGGCTTAGAGAGATTTTCGAAGCCTTAAAAAGTACACTTAGCGCTCGAAAATACCCATAACCTTTTAACCCCCCCCCCCTCGGGAGTTCTAGAAAAAAAAAACAATGGAAACTAATTCAGGTCGGAGGTAGACTATTCGAATAGCCTGTTTAGTGTACAGAGGAATGTCGAAAAAACAGACCGGTATTATGATGCGTCACTTTTATAGTTAATTAATGGGAGAGGCGTAGTGTCGGTAGTAGTGTTTAGACTGAAGCGGAGCGCCACACCTGCCGTCAGCTCCCAGTGACTTACGAGTACCGCACAATTCGGTTCATTTGTTTTGTGCTACTCATTCGTCAAGTGGACAATGACCGGGATCGTCGAACCCACAACCTTTCGATTGTGAGGCGAGCGCTCTCCCGAGTTAACCGGCCTAGTTTTGGTTTACTAGCTAGCAGGTCGTATATTGCTTGCTCAGAAAAATAGTGTAAAAAGTCTCGCATTTATAATATTATTGACTTTTTTTGCGGTACATATTTCTTTCCATGTAGAAAAAGCAGACTATGTAAATAGTCTTGGTCTGAGGTCAAAAGGAAGTCCTGAGTAATAAGTTTTGTAACCTGGGTAATTTAATTCTGGTAAGGTAGTCTGCGGTAACATATTATTGTATTATCAATTATTCTGCAGACAAAATTCGTAAAAAAGGGAAGGCAACAACAAGAATAGGTTGTGATAACTATCATTAAGAAAATTGTGAATTTACTTTAAAAGCAGCATTTTCTTATCGAGAGTCGATCACTTTAAAGGTTGTATCTGTGTGTGATAACCAGTGATATTATACTGTCTGTGTTTTGGTTGCTGTGATGGTCGAATAAGAGCGTCTTTTTCAGGTCAGTGAATTTTGTTTTCCTTTTTTGGATTTATACCTTTATGTGTAACAATAAAATATTTTGTTAAAAACTATCCAAAAAGTGTCCTTCTAAGTCTCCATGCTACTCTTACTTTCATTAATACCTTATAATTGGACAAAAGTGACTAAAGAATTTGACAGAATCAAATGATGTTCAACTAAATTTTGTCCGATAACGTGTGGCCTGATTTCATTCATTTATATACAATTTGTTCACTTAACTAAAGCGGGAAAGGATAAGGCCCTCCGCAGAAACCCCTTTATAGGTGATAGTTAGAGAGTTTTCCCTCTACCAAAAATAAGTTATATGCAGGGGATGGATGGAGAAGCTTTTTCTCATCATTTACCCCCAGACAGTTTTACATTTTCGACCCCCCCCCCTTTCCTTGGGAAGTAGCTTTGCTTTACCCCCGGACAACGTCGATTCGACCCTTTGGATATCCAAAATTACGGCAGAAACGGCAGGAATTTGTAACGCATAAGATACACACTTATTTCATGAGTTTTAGAAGTCATTAACAAATGTAAAAAGATGAAAGAATGGCAGATGCCTTTGAGAATTGAAATCAGAGCCATATAAAGTAAGATGTCAAAATCATCTATCCAACGAAAAAAGTCTGATTTGGGTTTGCAAATTTTTTCTTTAAAAGCGCGAACCGAAAAAAAGACAATGGCGGGAGAGCTGAAAAATTTGTTAGCATTCGCTTGGATAGCAATCTTACCCTTGGCAATACAACAACAAGGTGTTGACGCTGAAAGATTTCAACCAGAGACGAACTTTAAACCACCGAAGGATTTGAGAGGAGGACATTTCGAAATAAGACAAGAATCTGACGGAGAGGTAAAAGTTATAACAACCCGATAGCACTGATGGAGGAGAGTTCACTTATGATCCAGCCTGTACATAATTTGTTTAAGCAAAACTTGTAAACAAAAATCTATGTACAGGCTGGATCATACGCGTCTAAGGTCAAAAATAGCTACTTGCGTAACCTCGCTTTTGATAGATTACACGTTTTTCTTCAGCCGCTTGGAAGCGAAAATTTCTTTCTAGATTAAATCTACACGCTGTACACAGGTTATAACGCCGACGTTCATGTGCTTATTGTTTGTTTTGCCGATAATTTCTCGATAATTTCCCGATAATTTCTCGTGAAAATGTAACTGAGTGGAAAGTGCTATTTTGATGGGCTGTTAGGGCGTGCGCATTAAGTACAGCGTATCTATAGGGAACAAACAAATCTAAATCACAATGAAATGTTGCCGTAGAAATAGGGTCTGATACAGTCAAGATTCGCCATTTTATTTTCACGGTCGAGCTCCAAATACATTTTTGGCGACACGGTTTTTCGAACTCGGTCACGAAACCGCGAAATTTTCAAACAATAAAGTGAACTTTTGAAACTTTTCTCTTAGATACTGATAGACTACACACTTTTCTTCAGCCTTAGAGGCGAAAATTCGAAGAAATGCACCGAAGAAGCGATCAAGAAGAAGACTGTTCTCGAAACCGATATTCCGATTTATCACTGGGAAAAAGACCCGGTTAAACACGATGAATCGAAGGTTAGGATAAAAAAATCTAAAGAATTCGTAAATTATATTTATACTGTAGGTATTTAAGGTGATATATCCTCTTCGTACGACTTACGTCGACCAGTTGGCCGAGGATTTTGGGCTTTAAATAGAAGATCTACCAAATGCAATGCTGGATAAATAGAGTGTTGATGCTACTCGTCCAATCTGGTAAGGTTAGGTAACCACCCCGTGGTAAAACGGTCAGCACCACTTACCTAAAAAATTTCGAACCCCCCCTAGATATCCTTGGTTCTCAAATTCTTACCCCCTGGATATCCTAGGATATTGAAAATTTTGAACCCCCGCCCCCTGGATATCCTTGGATTACAGATTCTTACTTCCTGGATATCCTAAGATATTGAAAATTTCGAACGCTTGATATCCTATATCCTAAACAGGGGGGATACGGACTTTTTCTGGAAAAGCCCAATATGGTGGGTGTTCATTGTTTTTCTACTTGTTTTTGTTTTTATTGTTTTTGAATCCTTTTCAGGTTGTGGAGATTGGAAAGGTCCAATTTGTGTGTGTTTTAAGAGATGATGTTGGGATGAAAAGGATGGTCGGACGAATGCAGGATTTAAAATACAAAACAAGTGCACAAAAGCTCTTTATTGGGTGAGGACATTAATTACCTCCTCCAATACCTTATCGGACATACACAATGTTATCAAGACTAGAGAGATAATTGTGATGTAATCTAAAAGGTTTATTTATTTCATCAACATCAAAACATACTTGGACAAAAAGTGATAAAAACTTTTATCCGACTAAAATGTTGTCCCATTAAGACATTCTTCATTTTCTTCAATTAAAAAACTACATATATTTTCACTTTTTTTAATTATTCAACAGAGTGAAATACGAACCAGGAAAGAGCATCCAAACGTTGTATTCATTCTATAATACGGAACGACGGAAAGATAGCGGACGTAAGAACAACATGCCCGTAGTCACAATGTTTCCGTACTACCAAGTGGACCTGTCCGCAGAACACAAACTACAAATGCACCGTAAGTGTAATAGATCTTTTCATAAATTACGTCACGAACAACGACTGCCTCGTTTTCATACAATTGACCACAATTACCAAGGTGATTATGTCTCACAAGACTCAAAATGTCAATTGAAAAAATACCTGGTCTGGAATCGCGTTTCGATCACGTGACCAAAATTAAAAAAAATTCGGAAACATCCCGACTTCCAGACCAGGTATTTTTCAATTGACATTGATTTATCGATGGAGTCAAGTTTTGATAAGCTCCCTTGGGATTCGGTTGCTATAGCGCTCAACTCAAAACGAGGCATTCGTTGTTCGTGACGTGCTTTATGAAAAAGGTCTATTTGACAACAACATATAATTCATCTGCCAAATTGAGACCATGTCGTTCTTTAGTACAAAAGTCTCTAAAAATTGCTTGAATAAAAGAGACAAATTTTTGTCTCGATGCTTCGTTCTCCTAACTCGTTTAAGAGACTTTACTACGGAAAACTTCAATGGGCTCAATTTGGCAGCTCCATACCCTCACAAGTACCCAGTAAATACAAAACATCTTTTTAATATCCGAATGACGTCACTTTAACGTCAAAACAACAGTTGGACGCGTTAGATTAACATTAAAAAGACGTCATATGCTTGCTGGGTAGAAGCCCTAATAGTTTAGCCAAAGAAGTATTAATAAAATTTTTGTTAAGGGTTACAGAATTTTATTGGGATGACTTTGATTGATTGATTGATTGATTGATTGGAGCAAAACTTTGAACGAAAGATCGCAAAATTTTCAAAATCAGTAGAAAATCACAGAAAAACTGCATAAAATGGGGTCAAACGGTCTTGTTTGCATATGGTACCAACAGCACTACTTGCCCTTACATCAACCTTGAAAATAGAGCATGCAAATTTCTAAAAAAGTCGACAGCCCGAGCCAAAAGCCTACGTATTGAAATCTTCAAAAGCCTTCCCACATATTGATCAAATTTCTGTTGATGATAAAGTGATGACCAAGCAAATACAGAAAGTTGTTTTTATAAGGCCCAAATAACGTTGTTTCGACATCAGAACGTTTTTGGACGTTGAAACAACGTTGAAAAAACGTTAGGTGTCAGTTTATCAGGATCTAATCCTTTTAGTCGGTCTGAGATTTCTTTCACCAAAAGACAGAAATTTGCTTCTTCTTTAATTAAGGGAATCAAATTGCAAATTTGTTAATCGTGTGATTCAATCAATCAAAATAATCTTAATTAATTACATGCTTAAAAATCATTCATTAAATTAATGATTAAATGCTAATTAACTACAAGCCGGCAACCATTAATTAAGAGCTAAATGGTGATTTTTACCAAGACGCAAGAGACAAGAAATTATAAATTTTAGCCAGAAAAAAAAAATGAGACAACATAGAATATAATTATATCTGTTCCATGAGAAACTATTTTTTGTAAACACGGAATGGGTCCCTAACTTCTTTCACAGAACCTGCATAAATATAAAATATGTACAGGCCGCAACAGACGCGTCTAACAAGCCTAAATATACTCTTGCGTAACCTCGCTAATAGGGAAAACGAACGATTTTAAACGACTACACGAACATACTGATACCAAACGAGACAACATTTCTCAGTAAAACCCTCGCTAACCGGTTAGTATTAATTGTATTGCTTAAAAATATTTCTTCGTGTAGAATTGGACGAAGACAACGATTATCTGAGATGTTCGTTAGCAGACACAGACAAAATGTTGGAAAATTGCGAATTCACAATATTGAAAACGGTGCCTCCCGGTGAATATTTCATCAGGCTTAAGGTAATACATGTTTTTCTTATTATAATACTGTGACCCAAGGATGCCTTCATGGATCTCAGGATGAAAGTCCTGTGGCCAACGACATGAACTAAAAAGCATTGGTAAATATTGAAAATCCAGGGTTTTGAAGTCAGGGTTTGATTTTGTGGAACCAGATAACGTTTAAGATGACTGCTGTATGTTGCTATTTTATTTAAGCTGTTTTACGGTGGTCTGGGACGTAATCAAATCGATGTAAAAATATAATTTGTAAACACTTTCATGGTATCTTGACGAGAGCGAAGCGATGTTGTTACAGCAGCATTGAGGATCGCAGGTTTACAACGCTGGCTTGCAAGCTAGTGTCTAATAATACACAAGCAAATTTATAAGATCAAACATGGAAAGGCAATCCCTCAAAAGCCTTCTAAAATAATTTCGTTAAAAAGGTTGAAGATATGCGTAATAAAGAAGAAGAAATAGACAAGGCGTTCAGTTTCATCATACTTTCTGTTGACGTTGGCAAAATAAACGAAACACATTCAAACACAATGAGACCTCGTTTTCAAACATTCTTGGAATATTCGAGATGTGTTTACCAACCATCTACTACTTCCGTTGTAAGAAGCTGGGCTGAAACAGTTAATGTTGAGTACAACTCCGATACAGTGTAAGTCACAGGAATTCGTAAGATTCATTACGTTTCGTCTCACAACATTGAACAAGGGGGTATGGGGGTCTGGGAGTCAGTTTTTGAAAATCTAGAGTTCTTCTCTTCATAGAAACAGTGTAAAAAGAAACTGGACTGAAACAATAAATGTTGAATACAGCTCCAACACAGTGTAAGTCAGATGAACTCATAAATTCTGGCGATTAACGTTTGGCAGAAATGACGTACCAAATTTTGATGAAGAAAGGGTCCCCACTCTCCCGGTTCAGTGTTGAGCTCATAGGGAAATACTGTCCCTCGAACGTTTGAGAAATAGTCTCACAACATTGAAGAAGAGGGTCCGGGAGTCAGTTTTTTGAAAATCTAGAGTTCTTCCTGGTGGTCTTCGTGGAAACAATGTGAAAAGATTTGTCTGAAACTGTAAATTTCGAATTCAGCAATACGCAAAATTAGACGATGTTATTGTCCGTAAAGGAAACCAAATCGCAGGAAAATTATGTAACTGAGTATTCTGCCAGATAAGGCTGCTGAAGGAAATATTTGCGCGGCGGTAGAGTAAGGAATATACAAATTCCTATACCGCTGTTAAATTCACCCGCGCGGAAACTCTCTACTGCCTGAATACCGCACGCACAGCTTTTTATTATTTTGAGTTTGTGCGGGATAAAGATTTCGCCTTGGACTATAAAACAGTCTATACCGAAATTAACTTTGGAATTTTCTGTAGATATATCGGCCCTGGTACAGATAACAACACAACAAAAACAAGAGTGTGCATATTTCTGGTGTATATTTCTGGTAAAACGCACGCAATGAAACTATTGAAGAATTCATTAAACCACTAATTTTGTTTCTATATTTTTATAGATTGAACAAGGTGCAAGTGATAGGCCCAAAAGGTGTGGCGTACAAAACTACTCCTGCTTATAACAACAACAATAAGATAACAGTTGATTTGTCTTGGAATCCATCACAAAACAATCTGGCGGATGGTGGAAAACACATTATTTGTATACACGTTTCAGCAAGTGAAAAGTAAGAAAACAAACAAAGTAGGCTTTTCCAGAAAATCCTTATCCCCTCTGTTGAGCAAAGATATTTGTGCTTCAAAGCTTATTAACCTTTAGAGGACGAATGAAGTACAACGTACATCCAAAAAAGCCATTTTAGCGACCTTCAATCCATTCGGTCATGTCTCAAAACTTTTTGCTTTTCAGCCAAAATGCCCTGCTGTTTTTAGAAAGCTTTAAAGATTTAAAGGGCTTTTTAGTGCGTGGTATCAAAATATTTGCCTGAAACTTAATACTTTGACCACAATCTGCCTTTAAAGTTTGAATTTCATGAACAAAATTGAGAACGCAACAAAAAGAAATTTTTAGAATTTATTTAAAAAATAAACAAAATTCTCCCGTTAAATGTATATTTCTTATTGATTGATTTCAGAAGTGCAGTTCAACCCAACGTTCATATTTCGGACACGAAATGTTACTACTTGCATGTCGGTAAAGGTATGAGGTTTCTTTAAAGGAAGGAACCTAAGATTCCTTACAGAAGCTTCTCAAATATTTTGACGGAGAGTGTTGACTTCCATATAAGGAAAACGAGCAAAGCAGCACTCTCCGTCCTTATTTTTAAAAACCTTCTGAATTCGCCACTGAAATTTGCCTGAAATTGTCAAATTTGAAGGGTAAATTTTTTTTTTCGTGTTTCGCTTTATTTCATTTCCATTTCATTAGTCATAAGTATTCTAAGAGTTTCTGGTTTAGATCTAGAGGTAGCAATTGAACCCTTATCGGGATATGGTATTCGATAGCTCCTAAAAACCCGTCCCTGGGAAGTTTCCAGTAGAAATGGATATCATGAGTTTTTAATTTTAATTTTTAGATTACCGGTATATGCAGACACGATTCTTAAAGCCAAACCCAAGAATATTGAATGCAGAAAATGTCGACCGATTTGAAATAAGAGTTTATGGAGCGGTGAGTTATTTGAGCCTATTTTTCGAAGAGCCCTAGCCCAGTACAATAGGCACGGAAAGTTGTTTTAATATCCAAACAATGTTGTTTTTAACATCCAAAAGACGTTGTTTTAACATCCAAAAGACGTTGTTTTAACATCCAAAAGACGTTGTTTTAACATCCAAACAACGATGTTGTTTTAACACTTTAAGTGCCAATGTCGGATATATCTATTTTCAACATGAAATCTTAATTTTTGACGTAATGACGTAATGCTAACTTATATCATGAATACGTAGTATACTTCTATACGGAAACACCCCAAAAATATTTGTTCACTATTTTTATTGTTACAAAATCAAAATAAGTGACAAACACCCGGATTTTTTGGTTGTTTCCGTATAAAAGATTACGTAATGGATATCATGAATCGGCTCATACCACGGCATGCAATTATTTTACAAGATTCTATTGGTATCTAAAAGTTCCTGTATGTCTCAAAGAATCTCAGAATGCAAGGAACTCAAACGAATGCTTTTTTTCCAATATATAATCCAGCAGCAACACAACGCTTCTTCAACGTCCAAATAACGTTCTGACGTTGAAACATCGTTGTTTGGGCGTTGAAACATCGTTGTTTGGGCGTTGAAACATCGTTGTTTGGGCGTTGAAACAACGTCTTGTACCTACTTTGATTCTCTGTTTCAGTTTCAAAAGCCAATCGGAGAAAACACATTCATAGTCAAAGAGAAAGACACAAATGACGTCATCTACTCCATCCAACTAGCCGATGAAAGCACCAATTACGAAATCACAACAGACAACAGGCTAATCATCAGAAGCCCAGACATGCGCAATCTTACAGTCGGAAAATCTTATCGTGTTGAAATTCTTGGCGATCTGTTGATCTCGCAATCTGAGTGCACCGATATCAAGATGAAGTCTACTGGCGAAAATTCCAAAACCATTGGATGGAACTTTAAAGTGGGCTATTATAAAGGTCGGTACAAAAAGATAAACATTTCGATACCAAGCAGGAACTGGGGACGTTATTTTAACGTCAAAACAACATTTTTCTAACGTCAGTAAGTTATTTGGACGTTGAAAGAACGTTGAAAAATCTGCTGGGTATGTGATATTACTGAAGTTTGTTGCAAATCAATTTTCACCATCAAAAACAGTAACATAGGACGACACGAAAAAAACAAAAAATAAAAAAAAATGATAATAGTTTCTACATGGGGGGCATTTTTTTACCGGCAACAGACTTTTATACAGTAGAATTTCTAGACAAATTTTGCAAGAGCGCTGCCGCTGGCCAAAAAAAGTAGGGTTGTGGGTTTGAGTGGAGTTCGACGGTTCATGGGAACCAATTGAATTAAGTGAATTCGAATATAAAAAAAAATCAAAGTTATTTTTCTTATTTTCCAGATCTTCCATCCCCTGTGGGTGATACAAAGTTTTTACAATGTTTTCACGGCCATATGAAATTCCATTTCAAACCAAATTTCCAAAACAAAAATATTCGAATCAAAAAGATCACATTGAACGACGACTCGTGTAAGCTTACCTATAACAACAGCGGACAAAATTTCCATGTTGGCACGCAGTACGATCAGTGTCAAACGACAATGAAGGAAGAGAGAGATTTTATATTGTTCAAGAATATCGTGAGGGTTCATTTTGTGAAAGAGGAAGAGGAGAATAATCTGATTGAGAGAAGCAGGCAAGTCGAAAATTTTCTCCCCGGCAGCAACTCAATGCATTCATTAACCCCTTTTTTTGGGTACTTTTTGTTAAAATGAGCTAGGACTTTGAACGGAACTTAATCACTTTAAACTTTAGGACCCTTTCGGGGCCGCCCGTTTTAGGCAGAGCGGCGTGGCGGAGGGCGTTCCTTTTGTAAAAAGTCAAGCCCGCGACGGCAAACTGCTCAGTGCAGTTTCAAATCAATCCTTTATCAATTCTATTAGCCAGAGGACAGAATCTACTGCGAATCAAGTTTCTTGTATTTTCGTTCACTCAATGACCAAATATGACCAAAAAACTGTCAAAATCTCAAAAAGTGAATTTTTGGCAAATTTTGGATTTATTTTTACTTTTAAGGTCAAAATCTCTTCCAAAAGACCAAATTTCGAAATATTTTGTGTTGCAACTGAATGCACATTTCATTTCCATCAGCTCAGGTCAAAAATTAGGTTAGGTTTTTCAATTTTCTGTCAAAAGCTAGTTGCACTGTAAGAGTAGCCCCCCCCGGAATCGTCCGCCCTGAAAAAGGTTCATGAATGTCTAGATTGGGTTGTATACATGTTTATTATACCAAAAACTACGGCAAAACTTTAAAATTGGAGACGTTTTTTTTACACACTCGGTATGACGTAATGACATCGTACTACATTATCTTCTTAACTTCTTTCAATATTTTTCTTATTTTTCTTTCCATAGAATATACTTTATTGGTTTGGAATGTCGAATGAAGAAGAGTTACATCAACACCATCAAAGGAAGACGCGAAGAAGCCGATGGAATTGTAGTTGGTCCTCAAAGTCTTGAAATCAACGAATATGCTCGTTAGTAAAACTTAATAACACCGCTGTCTCAGTGACCCTGTGGGAATTATTTTGTCAGAGTGGGGATAAATAAAGAGACATAAAATTCAACGGGGTTATCAAAAACGGATTTTTTTCCACCGGGGATGCGAAGATCCATTGTTCTTTGTTCGAAATATTGGTGGAGATGAGACATTTTCGTCGACCAAAATTTAGTGGCGAGGTCAACCCTAAAAAATTCTTCGTTTCCACGTTACCGGGTGACGAAAAAAACTCACCCAGAGGCCGTAAAATAATTTTTTTTGCATTTTTTCTAGGATGCGATGGTGTGTTTGAGTTCAAAAACATAAATGTTTTTTGTTAAAGTTGTTTGTTTTCTTTTTCAAAATTTCAGAAATTCTCGCACCCATCCTATAGTTCATTATTTCTTTGCGGCTGGTTGACCTAAAAATAATTGTCACCCGGCCGGTAACGTGGAAGCGAACTTTTCTTTAGGGTTGCCCCCCGATATCAAAAAATTTACGTTTTTCAATGGGGCCTTTTCCAATTGGGACGAATTTCTATGCTATTTTTCCACCGGGGAAGATTTTTGGGCCTGTATTTCCAGCTCAGTTAGCATAAGGGCTTATTTCTCTTTTTCAGAATTGCGATTCGCCAACATTTTTTAAACGCAGATAACTTTTTTTTTATAAAT